>JACFYI010003544.1:538113-551442 GCA_014898755.1 Handroanthus guayacan | reverse complement strand
ATTAAAAAAAAAAAAAAAAACACTTTGCCATCTCAACTCCACCAAATTTTCACTTTGCAATCTAAGTGCATTTCCAGGTGGAATATTCCACCATGCGATGCAAGTGTCAATAGTAAGGCATAATTGGCCAAAAAGAGCTTCATTTTACCACCTGAACTTCACAAAACACAATGCCACCTACCCATGGAATATTTCCACCGAAAAATGCACTTAGTTTGCAAAGTGAAAATTTCGCAAAGTTCAAATGACAAATTGAAACTTTGTTTTTGATTAGATTTCAACGTGCAAAAACTTCCACACTTCAAGTGGCTTAATGTCATCTTCTCTTCAGAATAATACATATATTAGGATAAAATTTCAAATTTTCAACAAATTAAAGAAAATATTTTGCTAGTTAATAACGTAATTGGCCTAGAAGGAGAATTGTAATGCTTAACCAATCACATAACACTCTCTCACAGGTCTTCCTTCGTCAGAATTTGGTCAGACTCGGTACTCATCTAGTAAAATTGGTCCTGGAACGATTGTATTCACATTCCCTGCCTACATCCTAGCAGAACCCAAACTGTAGAAAGCCTTTAGTTAATAAACAGGACTTTACAAAATCAGATACTGTGAGACAAAGTAAAATAGTTCAGAAAAAACAGATAGCATTAAACAATGTTTTATAGAAGATCATTAACTCTGAAAGGTAAAAGTCTGCAAGAGTCATAACCTCAAAAGTTCTAATTCTGCACTAACAAACTTACCTCAAAACCATAGACATAAACAGAGACATACAGAAGCCATTATTTTTTAACAAGTAATCTAATTAAACTTCAATTCAGACAACACCACCAAGAGTATTTGGAGTGTTTCCTTCTTGGAGTACAGTAGATATTAGCCAATTGATCATCAAAATAAAGGTGTGACGAACAATTAATTAGATGTCAAGATTTTCAAAAGTTGAATCGGGCAATTACATGCTAGCACCGCCCTATATTCTGCTTCCGTACTTGATATTAATACAATCCATTGCCTTTTAATACTTAACAAAAGTGCTCCAGAATTATGTCTGACTAGATGCAAATAGTTGACAAACGTGTAGCATGTCACAAGAATAGTTAGCATCACAAAAACAAACAATTTTACGGCTTCCACCTTTCCTGTATCAGACAATATAACATTGGTACCTTTTACTTGCCAAAATATTAGCCTGATCATCTATTAATGAGTTCTCCATGTCTTTTGCATACAACAGTAGAAACACCAACTTACCATGGCAGGATGAGTCAAAGCAAGATATAACTAAGCTGCCTACTAATTGGCAAAAAATCAGATCCTTTAATCCTTTGCTTCCAATTGAAAAGGTTGTATTGACACTAACGATAGAGAAGCAATCAATCATTCCAAATTTGGATAAAAGAAAATCAATGATTCCAAATTTTTGAAACGTATCATTTTTTTCTTCCTTTCCGAAAGGAAAAATATTTGAAGCAAATCGAATCCCTACATCTCCCCAGCTAAGAATATTCATTTTTTCTAAATCAACTGCGAAACCTAAAAGTGCATGTGTTCTCCAAGTTCTTTCATCTAAAAGCACTATACTAAGATTCAATAATTTAATAAATTTCCATCATAAAAAATTAAAAAAAAAAAAAATATATATATATATATGGATACAAATTAATGAAAATGATAGAGCAAAAGGAGGTTTGAGTTGATAAGAACTGTAATGCTTAAGCTCTTCGTTATAAACTCACTTTTAGAAGCAAACATCTCCGAGATTGTCAGTAAACTATCTAGGCTAACCACTAGTTATAAATCAACAAAGACAAGACGTGTTCTCAAATGGCAGGATCAGAAAAGATACCATCAACAAAAGCACCAGAGGAGAACATTTCTATTCAACTGTAACAGCTAAATGCAAGTGATAGATAAATACCTGAGCAATAGCGCCTGAAGTTCCACCAATTACGGCTTTGCTGTAGAAGGGAAGCGAGTTGTCCGAGGATTGTACGAAAACGTTGCGCAAATGCTCGTAGCCTACGATTCGAACCGGTGTGTAGAACATATGCCGAAAAATAGCTGGAAACAAGCCTTTGTACATCCCCAACACGCCGTCATTCCGAACGATTTGGAAGGCCATTCTGTAGGCGGAAGCTGGGCGGACTGACTGCATTGACTCGCCGTGGAGTTGGAGCCGTGTTTTGAGCAGGTCGATGGGGAACGTCGTCGTCTCCGCCACCATAGCAGAAAGTGACGTCAGCATGATTTTCCTGACGTCATGGTCGCCGGCGCTCATCTTTCGACTCCGGCCAACTACCGCTACGCTGCCGGCCTTAACACGAGTATTCAGACCTCAGATATCATTTTAGAACAGGGCGATTCTCTACATCGAACCTTCTTAAGAAAAGCAGGCCCATTTACTTGAAATAGAATGACTCTGTTAGCGGGCTAGTTAGCTCAGTTCACCCATGTGAGGTTATTCTTGGGCTTGTGCCCAGGCCAATTTACAGCAGGTAATGGTATAGATACGATGTGGTATAAAACATGTACTATTGAGTCCAGAATCGAATCGAGTCGAACACTTTTTGTTCAACTTTTTTATCAAATTTTAATGTCTTTAAAATTAATTTGATTGTTGTTTATATCAAGTTTGAACAAACTTTAACTAAATTGAACATGAGTCGAGCTTGAGTAATTTGATCTCACTGATTCGAGCTCTAAACAGGCTTTAAATCTCGTCGAACAAAAAATCATGTTCAAGCTTGGTTTGCTATATTCAACTAATCGAGCTCATTTGAGTTTCTAAATAATTGATTTTGAGCCGAGTACAGATTAAATAATTCAATTTACTTTTCAGTCTTACATATGGAGGTCATATGTGTGTGTATATATATATTCACAAACACTATAATTTTATTTTATTTTCTTAAGTATTTGAAACTTTTAACACATAAAAATTAGTTATCCATTCAAATCGAGTTCGATTGCCCTAAATATACAGATCCATGAAATGATCACTATTTAACCAGTTAAGATCCTCTATTCCAACATAGTATTTCATCTCATATTTTATATATTAAATACATGCTAAGTATGTTAAATTTTTTTTAAAAAAACACAGAGATAGAGATATCTTACGCTTGATAATTATCTGTGCAATAAAATAAAAGATGAAATACAAAATGAAATCTAGAAGATTGAAAATGGTATTCAACAGGCTTGGTCGAAGCCCCTAACAAACCTAAGCTCCAGCATGTTACCCATGATGCACATGACGTACATGCTTACCATATATAATTAGTGTACCTTGAAAACCTTGCCATTTAATACGCATCTTTTGCACTTAAGAAAATTTAGAAAAGCACTGTGCGTAATATCTGGATAATCTTCTATAATAGCATAAGCATTTAAGGTTTTAGAGGGTGTTTGGCTAAGTTTATTTAAAACATTTTATAAGAAGTTTTTGGAGTTTATACGATGTTAGATCTTATTTTAAAATTAAGTTATTAAAGTGTTTGGATTAAATAAGAGCTCTTAGCTTATAAGATGTTAGTAATGGCAATTTTATAATTAAAATGATTAAAATTGAAAGTGCACATGAAAATCTTAAAAATAAGTTAGGAATTTCTTAGTTTCTAAAAAGAGCTTATAAGCTCCTAATATTTTATTTTGAGAACTAATAAAATCTTTTTTTAAAAAAATTATCAAATATTTCGTTACATCTTACAAGGCCTTGAATATCTTATAAGATATATTTTGAAGAGTTTATAAGCTCACCCAAACACCCTCTCAGTTGAAGTTTTCATTCTTCATTATGCAACGGAACTATATATATATATATATATCCTTTAGTCTTGAGTAGTTAAAATACGAAAAAGTCTTGTTATAATAATTGGATAACATATAGAGTGTCTTGTTATATAAGTAGAACTCTTAAATAAAATTCTAAATTAAACTCAAATCTTCAATAACGAGACATTTTGTGAATTAGCTTTAAATTTTCGGATAAGCATCGTCCTTTTATAACCGATTTTGAAGAATTATTGTTTAAACTGACACATCAACAAACTTGTGTTCTGAATTTGACAAATATTTCAAATTTTAAACTCTAAAGTAAACTCAAATCAATAATACCACATGAAAGAAAGTTGCTATAAATTATTCCTCCTACATTCAGGAAAAAAAGAAAAAAGAAAAAGAAATCTATCTCAACAACTTCTAAAACAACATAAACTAAGTGCAAGTTCACAGTTGCCAACTCTTTCTAGGAGAACCCTAATCTCTTACACTTTATTGTCACATGGGACATCATACTAAACAATTAAAGTCATCTCTAAGTGAGCATATTAATCCTAAAACCTAACTATAATGACAATTAGATATCACATTTGATCATAGATTACTAGAAAACCACACTATCTAATAAATCATTGTCATTTCCTAAATTACCCCCTAAAACCCAAGCGACTCCATAGGCGAGCTCACTAAATTTAGTAACTCATTCCAATAATTCTTAGCATCTTCAAACTCTCCGACAACGCCACCAGCCATGTTGTCGCCCTCGGAATGATGATTAAATGCGGCAAGGCCCATTGAACCCATCATCATGTCGTAATCATGGTCCACATGATAAGCAAGATTATTATCATCATGGGGCTGCAGTGAATTCTCCATTTTGCCCTTCGCTTCTTCGTTGTTGTTTATTTTCTCCATTACATCACATGCACCGTAGCTGTTCATTATGACGTTGTTTGCCATAACTGAACTAACTGTGGCAAGTGTAACACTGTTACTGGAGAAGTTTAGAGTCGAAGTAGGTGACTCAAGGCTTCCAGGCGAGCTGAAAAAGCGACTGGGACCAACGGTGGCTTGCCAGACTTTGAGCACGTCTAAACAAGGCGGAGCAACCGGCCGAGGCGGCGGAGGTGGTGGTGTGACGGTGACTTTGTTGGGGAACCGGAGGTTGAAGAGAAGTTTGGAGTCTTTGGACTCACGGGAGAGCCGGGCTTCGGCTTCGAGCCGAGCGGTTTCCCATTGAGCCATGTGGCTGAGGTCGGTAGCGTGTCTGGACTGAGCGGAGCCGCCAGGGTTGTTCTTGGGCTTGTGGGTAGCCGGGTCGATCCCCATTCGGGTTAGCCGTTTCTTGAGACGGGTATTCCAGTAGTTCTTGATTTCATTATCGGTTCTCTTTGGTAAATGGGCTGCTATTGCTGACCACCTAAGGCTAATTCAAATTATTATCAATAGACAAATAATAATAATAATAATAATTAGCAGGAAAGTATATAATTAGATTTTCTTGTGATTTGGAAGGTTTCACTACAGCAAGGACGAAGAACATTCCCCTTGTGACACAAAAATTATTGTTATTATAATTTCATGACAAGATTTTTATTGTTATTGCCAGTCATTATACTAATGCACTAATTATTAATACGTACAATACAAACAAAATTTTTATCGCTATTAATTAAGTTTTTTAAAACTATTTTTGTGATAAACTTTTATCAATTTTAATTAGTAAGGAAAATATTATGGAAAGGAAAAGTTGGGATTAAATGTAGTTTAATTGGAAAAAAAGTCATTTTCTAGCTCATAAAATGGTGAGGGAAACGAAGGAAAAACTTATTTAGATATCTCTCCTTTTTTAATATATCATGAATATTCTTCTCCTTTCTTTGTTCAATATTTCTTTGAATAACCAAACAAACTTGAAGTTTCATATTTCTTTTCTTTTTTAACTTTTTCATAATATTTTTTTTTCTTATCAAAATCCTTAACACTATGTTGAGAAAAATAACAAGGATGAGAAACTTCAAAATGCGCTGGACGAAGAAAGAAGCCTAAATAAGCTTTTCCTCCTCCTCCTCCTCCTCCTTCTTCTTTTTTTTTCCTTTTTTTTTTTTATACTTTTGATGAGAAAGGTTTTCCTTCATTTCGGGAGAAAAAAAACTTATCCTCAATTTAAAGCTATATTTTCCTTCAAGTTTTCTTTCTCTTTAACATTTTCCTCACCAATCAGATAAACAAAAATATTTTGTTACCATTTTTTTTTCATTTCCTCTAAAAACCTTATATATACCAAACACGGTGTAATACACCAAAAAAAAAGGAAAAAAAGGAGGGAATTGCTACAGAAAATTAGAAGAAGAAAGGTGGAATAAACTGAACTCTACTTGGAGGAATATATGCATTATGGAAAGTCCTGGGAATGTTGCAAAAAGCATAAAAGAAAGGCACGAAGCATCACATTTATTTTTACCTATTTCCCAAAAGAGCATGGAGGCGAATAATGGTCTTCTCTTCGTGGGGGCTGAACTTTCCTCTCTTAATATCAGGTCTTAGATAGTTTGTCCATCTTAGTCTGCAGCTTTTCCCACACCTTTGAAGCCCTGCAAATATCAACCATATATATATTTTTATAAACTTATAATGGAAAAATGAATTATCCTACATCTCTTCCCATACTAGTGCTAATTCAAGTTTCTTGGATTTGCAGTTCAAAGTACATACATATATATATGTATATAGTGTATGCATGTATATATTATACATGTATTTCTTTTTTTATCCCTTTTGATATAGAAAATTGAGAGGTCGATGAATGTAGCAATATATCGTTTTTATGAAAATGATATATTTCTCTTGCTACAACTACTAATCCAAGTATCTTGGATTTCCAATCGAAAGTACATGTATATGTGCATTTATCTAGTTAATTAGACATATTTTATACATAGAAACGATGGAGAGGAACGTCAACCAGCATAGTAATATCTTACTTATTTTTACCATGGGAAACTAAACCTAGCTCCTAATATGACCATTTTTGTGAACTCATAATGAAAAATGAACCATATGCTCTCTTGCTCAAATGGTAATCCAAGTTTCTTGATTTTTCATCAACTCATTTTGCTACTCTACTCAAAACCTAAATTACAAGTATACATATATATATACACAAACATATATCTATAGAAACAATAAAAAGGGAGGAACGACTAGTGTAACAATCTGAAAATTATACCTGCTTTGGCCGGAAGGGAACGCCAACTCCCATGGCCATGTTCTTCAATATAAGCCAATAGCTTTTGATCTTCCTCTCTAGTCCATGGCCCTTTCTTCAACTCCACTTTGGCATTGTAATTTGGTTTTCCCATTTTAGGGTTACAGCAACAGTTGTTATTAAATCTTTCTCAAAATAATTGTATATGCACACAACACGCACAAACAAGCACTAAAAGGTGTTGGAGAATTTGTGGAATGATTCCATGCATATATATATATATGTATATATCAAGCATGAAGAAATTATAATAAATAAGGTTAGCATACTACAATTATAGGATAGTTATTAATTCTTCTACCTAAGAGATTTATGAAGGAAACTACCTGCACGTTTGCCCAATACAGTTATATTTGAATATTCACTGTTGAGAATCCTTTTTTTTCTTTCTTTTTTTTTTTTTTGCATGCAAAAGACTTTGGATCCTTTATTGTACAAATATCTGGCAAGTTGTAACATCTACCAAGCACTTTGGATCCTTTATTCTATTCATGTTTCATTTTATATTCTATTGTCAAGTCAATCATGTCCATAACTTTATGTTTTTATAAAAAAATATTTTTTTACACACAGCATGTATTTATAATACGAAATAAGAGACAAAACGTCATTTTACAATTAATAACCCAACATTAGGAATGAGTTTGGCTCTGATACTATGTCAGAAAATGGAGTTTGGACCTAACGCAACCCCAAAAGCTAGCTTGTGAGGTGAGGATTGTCCAGAACCATATAAAGTGGCCAAGACTCCGATATTTTTCCAATGTGGGATTCTAATAAAAATAAAATACGCTAACCGCATATTAAGTGTATAAAATCCACAACAATATTTTAATAAGTCAAGATACAATACACATTGCTTGTATTTAAGTTAAGAAATAAAAAATAAAATGTTATTTTAAAATACAAGATCTTAAAGAAGAAAGTGTGAAATATATATATATATATATACACATTTTGCAAAACTGGCAGAAAGTATAGAAAACATCTCAAAATGGTGTCGAGAAATTTAATGAGGTATGACGTCAGTATTGGAGAGTGTTACATCTGCGGGGTGAATTTTAAGGAAGAGGACATTGCTATTTAATAATTGCGAGCACCTGTCTGTTTTTGTATTTAAAGCGTGGCCCACTGGCGGGCAATTTGTCGGGTTTTTTTTTTTTTTTTTCATTCTTAAAAGACATATTTTTTGAAAAAATTAAAATAATTTGTTGAGCATAATTTGGACAGAATCTAATTTAATCTTGGTAAAAAATAAAAAATAAAAAAAAGAGTGACAAAAAATTGAGTGATAATGTAAAAATTATTTTTAATTAATTTTATAATAAAAATTATGTTTAAATTTATATTATTAACAATTAGTGATATATGTATAATAATTATCTAGTGATAAAGAAAATTGTCTTAATTTCATTAGTAAATTGGTAAATTTTGTTGTCATTAAATTATCGCTAACATATTTCCTTAATTGTCTACAATGACAATGAAAACATAATTTTTTTTTTATTTGACCAAAAAAAATTATTGTGTCTAGAAAATATTGATAGTAACAAAATAAAAGTTATTGTTATAAGATTTTAGCCTTGATGTGAGAGGTTTTTTTATTTTTTTCCCCTTTGCGTGAGAGAGAGAAGCAATTGTATTTAATTATTACATCAATACATTTTTAAAAAACAAATACATGAACTAAAGACAAGACAAAATTTTTCAATTAACATCAATAGATAAATACTACCATGCGATAAACAAATGCCCGCACAACTAGTAGGAATTGAACGCGCACCTCCCCTTTTAGAAAAAAGAGGTAGTGCCACTCATTCAAAGAACGGTGGCCCTTGATTTGAGAGATCAAGTTGCTAAAATATCGAAATTAAGTCTAAAATGAAGTGGCCCGATTTTAAGGTGATTGATAGCCTGATTTAAGGTAATCAAATCATTTACTTTAATAGCAATTAAATCTTAATCATTTTGTTACTTGATGGACATTTCAAATTAAAGTTGATCATATATAAATTGGTTCTTCCTCTATCTCTGTTAGGAATACACACATACATACACATAAAGACATTCATAATTGACCAAAAGCAATGTTTTGAAAATCGGACCAGCGACAGAACCGGTGACCTTACTGGTTACAAATTTGACTGGTTCAACTGTATGACGTTATAAATATATTTAATATAAATATAATATACATTATATTATAAATTATAGAAAAATACAAAATAATTAGAAGAAAATATTAATTATGTTCCTTTCTAAACTTTATAAAATTCTATCTATTTTACCTCTAAATAATATTAGTCATCCATTTTGAAATATTAGCAAAAAAACCATTCTCATATTTTTTTTATCATTCTAAATTTCAAAATTTTGATTCCAAAATCAAAAGTCTAACCTTTGGTTCTCACTTCAATAACCTTGATTTTCTTTTTTCTCCTTTCTCCTTTCTCTTCAATAATAAGAAAATGTAAAGATTAAAGCTTAAAAGTTATTTTGGATTATGATTTTGGAATGATATAAATGAGATTAGGGGAGAGTTTTTGTTTTTTTTGTAAGTAAAGACTAAGGCTGCAAAGTGGAAGTTCTATGCTGATGTCTCTGTCTACCTTCGGTTCTCCACTTCTCCTAATCTCTCTTTCACTTTTTTTTTTTATTTTTTTTTATTTTGGCCCTTTCAATTAAAAAAAAAAAAAATGAAAACCCGTTCATTGAAGAACTAGTTTTTTCCGATTGAACCCGGTTATTGACCGGTTCTCAAGGCCACTAGTTTTTGGTGGCTAATTGGCCTGGATGGGCAGCCAATTCCCAGTTGAATCGGTTGAATCGACCGGTCCGGGCCGGTTTTCAAAACATAGACCATAAGGGATTTTGTAACTAAGGTGGGTCAAGAGGGGAGACCAATTTATCATAATGATTTCCCATGACAGTCTTCAATAGCTGATTCTAATTCCACATTAGGTAATTTTATTATTATGAAAATCATATTATTCTAAAGAATCTAGGTATTATTGTTTATGTGATATAAAATTAATTTTGATTTGCATAATCTCATGATTATTTATGTTTAAAATTGTTGCCTATTACATATCATTACTGATAATTTTTAAATTATCGCATTTTTTTTATCATTCATATTATATTCTTTTATAATGTCTCTTTAATTTTATTATTTTAAATATGAAAATAAGGAATTTAAATCAAGAAAATAATCTAGTAATTTTAGGAGGAAATTAAGGTTGTGTCCTCTCATCACAATGGGTGAGGTGACCAAAATCATATCCCATTTAATTACAAAAATCAAAACAGATTTTTGCGAATTTACAAGGTTATGTATGTAGGATGTGACACGTATACACTATCAAATTATGTAGCAAGACCGTTTATTAATTATATCGTACCTTGTCATTCCGTAGATTAAAACTATTCCTTTCATCCTATGTTTATTTAATTGTTTCACAAATGATGATTTAAATATATAGCACCCAACTCTTATAACTATTACTACTTAAGAACTATATATGATATTTAACAGGGTGTTTGGCTAAACTTATTTAAAAATATTTTAAAAGATAATTAATTTGAAACTTATAAAATATTAGATCTTATTTTAAAAATAAATCATTAAAATGTTTGGATAGAGTAAACTATCAGAACTTATAAGATATTAGTAACAATAATTCTGTAATTAAAATAGTATAAACCAAAAGAGTGTGTTAAATCTTAAAAAAAATAAAAATTAGGTACTCCTTACTTTTTATAGAAGAGTTTATAAGATCGTAAGTTTTTAATTTTTTTTTATGTGCTAATAAGGTCTTTTTAAAAAAATTAAATTAAAAAAATACCAAACATTGTTTAGCATCTTACAAGCATTTAAACATCCTATAAGATGTTTTAGAAAATTTATAAGCTCATGAAATGCCCCCAAGAAATAATTCTACGTCAATCTATGCTTGGACTAATTTAGATTAATTATTTTATATCATTAAGTTCACATTTTAAAACTCATCAATTATTTTTTAAGTAACTTAATTTTCTAAAAAGGCATAAAACTGAAATTTATATTTTTCTCGAGTGATGTAACAAAATGCGTGTTTTCATAATTTGAAGGCGCAATGTAATGTTATATATTATATACTTGACTGAAATTATCAAAAATAATAGAGAAAATAACATTAAATTATCTGAACTTTGGACGTTTTTGTACTTTGCAATATAAACAAAAAATTTTTGCACTAAATCACCTAAACTTTGGAAAATTTTACACAATACAATCTAGGTGTATTTTTCGGTGGAATATTTCGCTGTGTGGATGTTTAAAACTTAAGTATTTTTTTTATTTTAAAAGCATGAAAAATATTGTCCTTTCGTCAATTATTGTCTGCAGAAAATCAGGCTTCTTTTTTTGTTGACTTTGATGGTTGGATGTTTCTACGTATCTTTTTTTTTTTTTTTTGATAGGTAAAGAACAAGACATGAATTAAAAGGGCGTGCTGCATATAATTGATTGATTTTATTGAATGATTTATTGAATAAAATTAATTGTTGGACTACTCAATTAAAGAGACCAAGTATTCTTGTTTAATTTAAAACATGAAAAAATTTGGCAACCTCCCTAGCATAAGATATTACCATAAAAGTAGAAAAATGGTTACCACCATTTCTTTCCTACCCGATTCCTTATATTTTTACTTTTATTATTTATTTGTAATACTTTTAAGTTATTTTTTACTTTTTTTTTTTTGTTGATTTTTGTATAAGATTAGAAAGTATATATTTTTTAATTAGGAATGTGGAAATTTTGAGTAAAAATAGCACACTTGAGACAAGTTCGGAGTGAAGTTCAATAGTTTTTTAGGTTAATGTTTTTACAAAATTTAGTTATCTTATGGATTCAATTCACATTGACACTAATTAGTGGCAAAGACATGTAAGAACAAAATCTGTTTAGTGATGGATTTATTAACGTTAGTAACATGGTATTTTCTTCAGTGTTTTTTATATTTAATTAATCAAATTATATACAAAATTATTATCAAAATTGAATATTATGTGTTTCAAATTAGTAGGTACTTTAGATGTGAAAATAGTATTAATATATATAGATTAACTAGAGCAAATAAATATGATATATATTTGTATTAAAAATGTGTAGGAGATATTGGAGACACAAAAAGACAGGTACATCATTTATATTCTAGTTAAACAATAAGGGTCCTCTATTTCAAAATTAAAATAAGTTCGATGGGTATCAAAAAGCTATACCTGACACCTTTATATCTACTCCATGTTTCTCCCTCTTGCATGTGCACGTGTGACTGTGTGAGTAGGAATTAATATTTCTTTTATTTCAAAGTTTGTTCTTAAGAAAACACAATCCAAACGAATTACTTAAGAACATATTCAATCAGGGCATGATTTTTCTTCTACAACTTTTCTCATACATATATATATATATATATATAGTGCACACAATACTAATTCGATCATACAAATGTTTACTTAACTACTCATGTAGCACTTTTAAGGACACAAACACGCCGGTCTTCTAGCTGCAACCCCAAATTTATGTACATTCATATGTATGATACATGCAAGAGCATGGTACTACACTTGTCAGCACCCCACCCCACTACTTATTTATTGCAATAAAATCATTGTTACCCATGGAGGACCAATTCAAGCTGGGCTATAATTAATTGCATCAACAACTCTTTAGGTTTCAGGATTTAATTTTGCATGAAATCTTGAAATTATTGTGACGCGGAAATATTATTGTAATGCTTAACATGTAACGATACATAATTGCATTATTAAAAAAATTATGACACAATAATTTTCACATTCAAATATTTTACAAAAATTTTTAATTTCATTGTCAATTTTATTTCAGTAAATTCTTACATTTGTACAAATAAATATAGTAACATGTCTTGAAATTTGTCATGACATGTACATTGTGAGACAGTAATCAACTTTTGTTATAGTGTTCTTTTGAGGAAACCAAAAGCCAAACAGAAAAGGCCTTTTATTAATTAACACTTCATTCATATAACCCATGCATTCACTTCTTCAGCGGCTCTTGCATGCATTACATCATTATTATCAGAATCAAATTATGTCTGCTTTGTCTTTGTTTTTTCTTTTTTCTGTATAAGTTTTAGATAAATAATAATCAGAGACCATTCAGTATAACCATTAAGCTAGCTCAATTGGTGGGAACCTCCCATTATCAATGGAGAGGTCGCCCGTTCGAGTCTCAAATCCAACAAAAC
>JACFYI010003544.1:507665-533868 GCA_014898755.1 Handroanthus guayacan | reverse complement strand
ATCAGAGTGTGTGTGTGTGTGTGTGTCTATATATTATACATATATATATATATTCTTTTTAATTTTGGGTATATATGAAAAATTTGTATTTTTTTTTGTGTATAATACAACTCGATCTGTTCATGACATATTATTTGAACTCCCTTGATGTTGATCAACAAATACAATCACTATAAAAACCAAATATTAAAATCAGATAAAATTACGCTTAATTTTGAGAAGCTAAGATCTTAATGTGACCTCTGTTTACATCAAACAATTTTTGCTAACTTAAGTATTGAATGATTTCTGTTGAAATCCCAAAAATCCTTAATTATTGTTCTTGTTATTTCTGGTTAAGGCTTATTTTGCTTCCATAATTTGACCTAATTAATCGTCAACCTAGAACAATCTGACATATAATTTATAAATAGATTGATTTAGTTAATTAAACATGCAAGAGTACACACACGCGCGCACGCACATATATATATATATCTTATATTAGGAAGTGTAGCCAAAAAGAAAATATATATATATATATATATATCTATACTATATATAAAACAAGAGAACCATCATGTTAAATGTACAAAAATAACATTATTACAAAAAATAATGACAAAGTAGTTATAAAAAATAAAAAATATATATTTTACTTTCATTTTTCTTTTTTGATATTTACTTTTTATTTCTTTTTTTCTTCAATTATACTTTTCTTCTTTTCAACTTTAGTGATTTCAAATTTATCTTTTGACCATATTATTTCACATAATTATAAAATCAAGTAATAATATTCAATAATTAAGAAGTATTTTTCATTATAAAAAATAAATAAGCATTTGTAATTTTTTCAATCAAAAAATTTAATCACACGCATAAAGCATGTCTTAATTGCTTGTACATATGTTATATGCCATTAAAAATTTGGCTAGAAAAACTGTCATATCTTCAACTTGTAATCATTTTTTGACAATATTCTGATTGGAATCTAGTAAACAATATATTTTAAATTTGGTCATAAATGAGTGGAAGGAAAAAGGACAGGAGTGAGGATTGAGTGAGATATGGAAGATGATGTATGCTTTAGTCATGTCAAATTATTAAAGCCACAATCGTTAATTCTCTTTACCTTCCTCTCTGCCATGCACTTATTATAGCATATTATATTGTCACATATACGTACATACTATATATATATATAATCTAGCGACTTATGTAGTTAACAGCCTCTGCTACTCCAACTAATTTAAAATAGACTTCTCACTGCCCACAAGTTCTTGTGAACAAACTGTTCACAACCAAGCAAATTAAGTACTTAATCATTCCTTTTTGGGATAATTACACTTAGTATCCCTGAACAATGGCTGATATTACACTTTATTTATCGAACTATTTTTCACTTCAAATGATCATACAAATTTTTAAAACATTTACAAGTTGCTCCCTAAATTAGTTTTTGGTGAAATATTTTATAATATTCCTTAAAAATATTACCAGCAATTTGTGATTACAGGATAATCCAATCCACAAATTGCATGAGCACAAAGGAAGCCAGTAAACTTCGGATCTTCTGCAAAAACAGGTCCTACCTCCTAAATGCAGCCTAAATCTATGATTATCAAACTCATCATTTCATTCTTGTGAGCTCGTCAGGAGTTATAGGACGAAACTATCCTTCAATTACAAAACCGCTAGCGACATCATTAGGGAATATTTCATATTATTGTACCGAAAACTAGTTTATGTGGCAACTCGCAAGTACTTTAATATACTCATATGGTTATTTGAAATGCAAAATTGTTTGATAGATGATATGTAAAGAGGGTCATAGTTGAAGATTAAAGTGTAATTATCCCTTCTTTTTAATTAATTAATTTCCTGATAATAATCTTTCATGTTACTTCATATATTTGAGCTGAAGTTTTTGGGATTGATGGTATCATGAGTGCAAGGATTATTTGTCCTAGTTTTTGGGATTGGTGGTTTCGATAAGAGTCAGTTCGTTGTCAAGCTCGTTGCACAGATAGCTAGATTTTTGAAAGAGTTGATCAGAAATTCTGTTATAATTTGCATAGAGATGCTTCAGGTTGTCCCTTTTTTTTTTTTTTTTTTCCTTACTGTAGAAATTAATAGAAATAACATCATCTGAAAAGTATGTATATGTTAACGGGTTAGCCCTAATTTCCATGAACGTGGGGTTTTGCATTATGAAGCTCTAGGGTTCCCTTTGGTTGTGTTTTCATTTTTATTTTAAGTCTCCATCATTTTTAATATTCGGACAAATAATTATTAATTTTTATACGAAAATTAAAAACGTATTTGAAAGATTTGTTGAAAAATGATAGGTGGGATATGTAGAGGGATGAAAATTTATTAAAGCTATAATTTTGTGGTGTAAAAAGACGTATTTTTTTAAGAATATATGCATATGTTGGGTGTTTTGAAATGATATTAATTAGATACTTTATTTTAAATCAAATTTGAATTTAATTGATATGATAATATATAGGATAGTGGACTATATATAGAAAGAAATGAAAAGGAAAATAAGAAATATTTCCAAAAAAAAAAGAGAGACAAACAAATGAGTTTTAGTTTTCCAATAGTAAAAATTGAGAAACAGTATTCAAGTAGTAAAAATTGGGAAAATAGTGTCTAGAAACACAAACAAAAGGGCGAAATTATAGAAAAGGGTGTGATTCGAGTCGATGTGAAATTTTTAAACAAGTCGACAATCTTGAAATAATATACAGTACCTTTTATATTCATTTATGTGCTTTTTCATAATTGTTTTCTCATTACGTGTTTTGATTGGATAGTAAGCGACAATATCGTTTTCATATTTACAGCTGACAGGTGTATCTTCTTAAGCCTTATGTTTAGAAAGTTTACTATAATATCAAGTTTTGTCATAATATATGCTAAATATTATCAAAGTTGAGAGCATTAATACAATTGACTATAAGTTCTTTTTTATTCATGGGAACACAAAAGCCCCACATTATATATAATTAGTGTGACATTATCTCATAAAATTGTCTCATTTATTTCAAAACAAATTTTGACATTATATAAATTAAAAATGACTCAATTAAACAAATATTATTAAAATAAAAAATGTTATTTTAAGTCCAGCCGAATATGGAGACGATTGACATTTATGGACACAGGCAAGAGTGACGTCGTGCATGTATGACTACATTTGTCGTATGTCATTCGACTAATATAACCAAACAAAATTTGTCAAATAATAAATGCTTATATTCTTCGAAAACCTAACTATAATAAAAATTTATTTGGGAAAGTTTGATCATATTATATATATGGACCCCCCAAAATTTCCTTTCAAGAGTTAAGAAAAGGGAAATGAAAAAATTTCTACATAAATGAAATATTACATGAGACATGGCGCATAAATATTTGTCTATTGATGGGACATGTGGGACTAAAATGTATCCCCCAAATTCATATTAAACACCCAAATATAGAACAATAAGACATCGGTATTAATGGAGCATAATAGATATTAATCTGGATCTACTTACTTTAGTCATGTATGATAGATGTGGATTCTTGGGATTACTTCATTATTTTTAAAAGTAGTGGGTTCTATTTGTAATAAACTTATTTATGTACGTAGGGTGTTGATGGCGCACAATATGTACATTGTTTGGCCCTAGAAACCAAGGAAATTGCTAAAGTACCCCCCGGCCCTTGTCTTTTATATGAGGCTGGGTATAATTTGACCCTACAACTGTTAAAAGAAAAATTGTACGATGATGTCACGTGATGTATTTAAAGAGGTCTTACGTATATGATTGTATGAGAGCTATGTATTAACGAGCTGGTTAATTGCTCTATCTATTTTGTAGCTATATTAACATTTATTAGACCTTATACATTGTTTTATTTGTCCTCGTATTAATTTAAGTATTTGATGATCTTTGTCGAGTTCATCACTAACGAGTTTAACAGGTTCACTATTTTCAAAGTAAAACTCCTCGCAAACTTAGTGAATTCAAACTCCAAATTAGGTGTGTATATATATATATATATATAAAAGCTACAGACAGTTAGCCTATTAACATGGGGAGTACTGCCCACAGGTGTAATTAATTGAGTAATGTACTACTCAAAAGATGATTGAACTTTTTCTAATAATATTTTAAAAAATGTATTTTATTTATAAAATAATATGTCTCTCGAAAAAAAAAATCATAACATTATATTTCATCATAGTCACTCTGCAAAGTGCATGGCAACCAAATAAATGTGTATTATTAATATTATTATTATTGAGGGCAATTCCATAATTGAGCTAAGTATAAATGAAATAAATGTGTATTACTATTGGGAGGAAATTTCATAATTGAGCTACTAGTTAGCAATAGCTTCAACTGAACCCATTACACCGTGACCTTCTATCATTCATTTTCCATTATAGTTCTTACACCAATTATAGAACATATGTATAGATTCACTATAAATATTTCTGATTTAATTATGCAAATTTTGTCAGATGCAAACAGAATAATTTTTTTCTTTTTATTGAAATATCAGTCTTTTATTTAAAAGAAGACTTTTAGCCTTGGGACATTTTCGCTTTAATTTCTTGCTGAAAAGCTGATTATTTTACCATGTTTTTTCAATTTTTGGATTTTAATAATTATTCGTATCATTTTTCAATTTGATACATTCAAATACATTTTTATTTTCTTACCGACTGTGGGATGTTTTCCCACGTATATATTCATATGTAGTTCGTAAAATGAAAAACCAAATGGAGAGTTAGCTATTCACAAAAAAAAAAAAAAAAGAAGAAAAAGAAGAAAAGAAAAGAAAAAAGAAGAAAAATTGTAGCCTCTGTTTCTTTGTCAATTTTATTTCATAAAGTCGAAGAACTTAAAAAGTTATCCTGTAGTTAATAAAAATATTATGTTGTATTTAAAAGAGAAATATCTGAAGTTATTTAGTAAAAATAAGTTACAGTTAGAAAATATTTTTACTTTTTCCATGTCTACATGAACTTTGTTGCTGTTATTTTAAAAGAAACTATATATTTTCAGAGCTTATTAGACTCACATTTTAAGAGGGCTTTAGCTAATTCAAATTATATATAAATTAATAAATTATTTAATGGAGTGGAACTTAAATAAGTTTTAATTCTGACTGTCGAAGTCAAGTAAATTATGAATTTTCTTTTTTAACAATTGTTTTTTAACACAATTAAACTATGAATTAAAAAAATATGTTTATGTCTAATTTCTTAAGTCACGTTTCTGACAATTTATCAAACAATAGAAAGTTATCAAATTAAAATTCTGACGTGTACAGATTGAGCATCCATATAGAGTGGCTCGATTTGTTTCAATCTGGGTTTGATTTCTTACCCGACCCCGTTGTAGACCCGGCCCAAGACCCTTCAATCGGGTCATGAATCCCATCCGCTCCATCAAACGTTAAAGCAAGGGCTTTTATCCTTTTTTTTCCAAGGATTTCGTAATTCGAAATTGAACCCATTTCTTGTGCTCGGAGTTTTTGGAAACAGTATCTTTTACGTCATCCCCTCAACATCAATGAAGTCGTTCACATTACCCATAATCAAATCTTATACCCGTTTTTTTCTTTTCTTTTTTTTTTTTTTACGAGGATATGTTACGCTCAATTTATGCTCAGTTTATTAAGGGATAAAATGTCATTTTCCATCCGTTCCAACTAGTCCAAAACCCAGTAACCATTCTTCAACCAGGATATGCTGTTTAAGTTTAGATTTCGCATCCAGATATATCAAAATATGCCCTAGATCACCAAAAATAAAAAATGAAAGACAATTGCTAATGTAGAATTGCAAGATGAGCTTCATCTTGTTTTCAACTCGTCCTGAGTTTAGATGCATCCATGAAGTCCTTCACAGAAGAGAAATGACATTTTAGCAATAAGGCATATGCGCCTGCACATACTTACCACTTGCTTCCAATGAAAAACGCTGAAAAAATTGACCATGAGTTACATGACCAACTTATTCTAGTGTCAGAAGCATGACTACACAAATTTTGGATGATAAAGTGCTTTTTTGGGAACTTTTTCCAGGGTCAAAGTGAGATAAAAACCCTGAATTTACTTTTCATTCTTTTGTACATTGCCTACATCGAGACTATGTTATATTGTGTAGCTTAGACTGCTTAGTTTATTTGCGAATCTCAGAATAGAATTGAACCTTTTTATGTAATTCAATTGACTATGGAGTAACGATATATGACAAAGCTATAAGAACTAAGTTTGCCGAGGTTTTGGATACTATGCAGGCAGCATAAAAAGGCAGTAGATTGGGCAACAAGCACATTTCAAAGTAAGAAATGCAATTATTCAAACAGGGATGAACAACATATGCTTATGCCCATAATGTCACAAACAAGTATTAACTACACGCAAGAGCAACAGAGCCTACAAACAAAAACACCTCTTTCACACAAAACTCCTGCCGCATCCCTCATCCCAAAGGGTGATTTTACGGATTTCCTCCTTTCGTTTTCACGGCAGTGGGCACATCCTTAATTTCTTTCCGGTGCAGCTTAAGCTACGATTTATCCACCTTCCATTTTACAGCATAACAGAGAAGTAACTGCTCACTCACAGCACCAATGAGCCCCATTCTCTTCAAAACTGCATTAAACACTCCTGATACAAACCATAATTTTTCATGCCATCGGCATCACATTTCTTCGTTATGTCAAATCTTACTTTACTTTTAGCTCCATACTCACCATCATGGTTTTCAACAAAATCTGAACATCAAATTACAACAATAAGAATTCTTGTTACTTTTTATCAAGTTCTAGCAGGTAATGCAAGGACTTGGAAGAGTATAGTAAAATGAGACCCTCACTTTTAACTAGATCGCATTCTTAGAAGGATGACCATGTGTGATCTGAGGTGACACCAATTATATGCTCCATCTTTATTACTCAAAACATGAAAAAACGAAAGTGCGATCATGATTGAAATCATCCAAGTTCAGCAACACAATTTCATGCAGCACGTGCCCAACAGTTAAAATTAGGCAAGCCTTTGAAGTTTCTAAGAACAAAGTGCAAGTTCAAATATTACATGAAATCAAAATCCAGCCATCCAACATAAATTTTTTCAGTTTCAAGGAAACATCACCACTGAGACAAGCGCCATCAGGCCAAAGAAGGCCAATTGTGATGACGGACAAACTCCATTCTCAACATCTCATCGAATCTAAAAATGTTCCACTGAATGGGCCTTAGCTACAAAAGCACCTGGCAATCTCAAGCGGAGAGCAATATAAAGAAAATAATCAACACCACTATTTAAGATGAAGCATAACTACAATCATATCCATCCTGTAGAATATACTAGAAACAATGCAAAAACAAGTTTGGCACCAAGTGGGGCTGGTATATAGCTATCTCAACAGCAAGAAGCTCACCCACTAGAACACTTGGTCGCCCAAGGTTTAGAATGCAGAAAACAGGAGCAACATGCACTCACATCAATTAGCAGTCAATATCATCTAAGCAATCTCGAACCATCTGAAACTGTAGTTAAAGGCTTGCAATCAAAAACAGTTTATCGTAGTACCATGATTAGAAAATTTACCCACTTGAACTTTAGGCGCTTGTCTTTCCATGACATTTCATACGCATAAACAGATTCAGCATTAGAACTCCTCGTTTCATATGCATGCATGTCAATGCCACCCCTTGTAAAGCAAATATCTACATCTTAAACTAAACATATGAGAAGCGCCAAACAACAAGAATGTTGGAAGCATCAGAAAACAAATACTTGAATCCAGTGTTATAACCAGCAAGTTCAAACTCTGAATTAAAATAAAAATACAGATCCTAGAGGTTTGAAAAGCTACCTCGCCATATACAGTTGCAATAATAACCTAAAAAGTAGCAGTCATAAATACTTTATAAGTTCTCATTCTCCAAACAAAGGGCGTTAGTGAAATAGGTGACACAAACCAAATAAAATAAGGATAATTCAAATTACACATATGCAACCAAAGACACAAAATAGTTGGTGAACTAAGGTAGGTTCCAACGGCATAGAAGCAATACAAAATATAACTGGTATCGCAATTTCCTAAATATGAGGTTGCATCTTTCAGATGCTTGCATTTCCAACATTAACTCTCTCTTTACCGGCTGTAATGTTGGAACCCTCAAGCTGTTTTGATGAACAGATACTTACAATGCAGTATCAATGAGCAAACACAGTGTCATTCCGCCTAGGTGGTCTATCAGGAATTGTCCCGGGCTTAAACTTTGAAGCCTCATGTCTAGCGAGTTCCGGAGGGACGGGACTGTTGCTCTGGATTAGCATTTGCTTGAGATCGTAGAAGACTTCTGTGTCATGCAAAGTCAAGAATGTTGTAGCTACACCAGTCTTCCCAGCACGACCTGTTCTTCCAATGCGATGAGTGTAAGCTTCAATATTACCAGGCATGTCATAATTTATGACATGTGCCACATCGGGTATATCAATACCACGTCCAGCTACATCCGTCGCAACTAAAACAGTATATCTCTTAGTCCTAAAACCTTCAAGACTTATTTCTCTCTGTTCTTGCGATTTCCCACCATGCAATGTAGTCACCCGATAACCCTCTTTATCCAAAGTTTTAGAAACATTGTCAGCAACCCTTTTTGTGTTTACAAACACAATAGCCGTCTTGTCTCCCAGCTCATCCAGCAATCTTTTCAATCTATCCATTTTATCGTTCTCCTTCATCATAATAACATGTTGCGTGATCAGGTCAGTTGCCTTTCCTGCAGTACCAATATTAACAACAACTGGATTTCTCAAGTACTTCCTTGCCAGCCGCTCCACAGCAGGCGGCATGGTGGCACTGAACATGTAAGTGGTTCTGTAAATCCTTTTCTCGTCAAGCTCTTCATCCTCATTCTCTGGTTTCAAGTTACTCGAAGGCATTGCATCTAACACACCAACTACTTGCGGTTCAAAACCCATGTCAATCATACGATCAGCCTCATCAAGCACAACATAATTACACTGGTTGAGAACTGCATACCGCCTCTCCAAACAATCAAGAAGACGTCCAGGTGTAGCAATCACAACCTCACATCCCTGCCTAATCCTGAAGCCTTGTTCTTCTATGGATTGGCCACCAACAATAGAAACAACCTTTATTCCCAGGTAATGTGCAAATTTCACAGTCTCATCCTCAATCTGCTGAGCAAGCTCTCTAGTAGGTGCCATCACAACAGCATAGGGTCCCTCAGCCTCATTCTCCTCACTTATAGGAGGAAGTCTAGTTATGTAAGTCAGCATAGGAAGAACAAAAGCAGCAGTTTTACCTGAACCAGTCTCGGCAATACCAATCACGTCTCGCTGCTGTAGGCCAAGTGGGATGGCAGCCATCTGAATGGGCGATGGAGTCTTGTAGCCAGCCCTCTCGACTGCCTTCAGCAACTCGGGAGTCAACTTGCTCTCAGCCCAGCTCCTCATAGGGCGAGGAATCCTAGAACCCTTGTAAGAAATGTTAAAATCTTCTCTGAAAATTCTCCAGTCCCTCTCAGTCATTTCTTCCAGCTTCTTCTCAGACCAATGACGATCCACCCTCATGTCAAAGGTATCGTATAAATCAGCAGCCTGCTCCTTCCTCTTCTGGGCAACAGCTTCCTCCTGAGTCTCCTCAACACCTTCCTTCTTTCGAATCTCATCTCGGAGCTCCTTTTCGTTCTTGGCAGCAAGTTTTTTCTGTTCCCTGCGGTCCATCCCAGCTCGGAAGCCACGGCCAAAGAGGAGTCGAGCCTCATGAGGGTTTTGGTAGAGGGAATTCATGTCTCGTGAGGTATCCTCGGTGTTCTCCCAATCAAAGGAGAATCGAAACTTCTCACTGGGTTTAATCACCCTCTTCTTTGGTTTCTTAGACCCCAAATACTGTTCCTTTATAGCAGCAAGTTCAATCTCACGCTCTCTGTCGGCCAACTTCTCCATGCGGGCACGCTCTCGCGCCTTCTGCTCGTCCTCCCTCTCCTTCTCACGGTTCCGCCGCTCGGAATCACGCTCTCGATCCCGGTCTCGGTCCCTGTCCCTGTCGCGGTTCCGACGATCAGTATCACGGTCGCGGTCCCGGTCCCGGTCTCGGTCTCGTTCGCGGTCGCGGTCACGGTCTCGGTCTCGGTCTCGGTCTCTATCAGCTGAGGAGGGCTGTTTAGAGTCGGGGCCATTGCTAGCTTGGAGAAGAAGCTCGGCGCGGCGTTTCTGCTGGGCTACTTCTTCCTCGCGGCGTTGAAGGGCGAGCTTTTGACGCTCCTCTTTAGTGAGAAAGACAGGCTTCTTGGCTCCGTCCATTTTTTCTACGACGTCGTCCGAGGCCCTCTTCATTTCTCGGCGTCGGAGTGAAATCGAATTGGGAACTTAGGGTTCTGCAAGAATTTGGTATCGCTTGGGAGATTGCAGGAGGGGATCGAAATGCCAAGAAAGAACGAAAACAGCAGCTCACTTCTAGCCTCCAGGCTCTAGTGCTCTCAAGCTTGGGCTGCTATATCTGCTTTAAAATATTTTGGCAATATCCTACGCCCATACCCAGGCCCAATGGGTTAAATTATGGGTCCAAGTATTCATTTTCAATGCTCATCGGTTAAATCCGAATCCATATTGAGCGGCGTGATTTGTTTTACTTTTGGGCTTCGTTTCTTACCCGTCCCTACTTTAGACCCGGCCGTGCCCAGGGGCCAAGGCCCTCTGCTTGCTGATCAGGAATCCCTCCCTCTGCGCTCTGTCAAACACTTCAAATCAAAGAGTTAAAAATGGCGGCAAATTCTAGTGACAGAACTCATGTATTGCAGAAGCGCACTCTTCAGAAGCTCAATTGGTCCTAATTTTGTGTTTTCTTCTGCGTATTGAAGTGATAAATGTATTTACTTTGTCATATAAGTTAGGGTATTGTTCATAGCACAGACTAAGAATTTCCTTTTGTTTTTTCGATATTATTTCTGAAAATGGCGGCGACGGAGCGTTCATCATCATCATCGCCTATGTGTAATTTGGCGATTCTTGACTCTCTGTACGAAATTTCAGTTGGAGAAATGACGGATAGCTGGAATGCGTTTTGTTTAGCAACAGACACACTACTCGGAGGCGACAGTGATTTGTCGTTCGCTTCCGACTTCGTGTCACACGTGCGAAATCTCTGTAGTCGTGGCCTCGAGACGCTAATTGTCGAACACTTCCTTTGTTCTATGGAGGTACTATTCTAAATACTTGCTCAGCGAATGTATATTGTTTCAGTTTTACTTAATTTTGAATTATTTTGACACAGTTTAGGTCTTTCGTTTATTTTTTTCACATTCGTTTGTACATTGCCTGCAAGCGGAAGATGTTAGATTCTTAAGCTTAGTTCATGCGTGAATTTGAGTGTGGAATTGAACCTTCATATGAAATTCAATTGACTATTGAATAGCTGAATGTAAAGAAGCCCATAAGAACTAAGTTTGCTTTTGATTAGTTGTTGGCTTGAGTTTTTGGGATTAATCAATGTGATATCTTTGAGGCATCATTTCTTTTGTGATCATCATACTTTCTTGATCTTTTTAGGGGGTGTTTGATAGGGTATTTGCCCCCAAATACCCTAAAGTATTGATGGTGACATTGGGTAAGATTAAAATGCCAAAGTTGTGTTTGGTAGAGAAGATTAGTAGGCTAAACTCCAAATTCCTCCCACATGTAGTGTCATGTTTAATAGGATAGATTATAAGTTAATTTTTGAAAATTGACTGAAATACCCTTTTACCAACCACCCCTCAAACGCCATTAGACCCTCACTCATAAACTTCGGTTGTCATAGTTCCGGAATGTGAGATACTGCATTTCCCATAGCTTGGGGTAATAATGCTGTTTACATGACTTCTGTTCTCTGTAAAGTATCTTCATATATTCAGAAACTCGGTGATTGTTTTTGTTGCTACAGGACATATTTGAGAAAAATGGGGCATCAAGGTTTTGGAAGCATTTTGATGCTTACAGTAATTCTGCAGTTCTAGATATGGAAAAGCTGGTATGTACATATATGATGTAATAGCATGCTTTTGGCTTTTTTTGTGTGTGTGCGCACGCGCGTGCGAGCGAAAGGGCACTAATGTCCCAAACTAAGAGGATAAAGGAAAGGAGGTCGATAAAATTGAAGTGTCAACTTTATACGTTACATAAATTCTGTTTGTCCAGATAAGCTTGTCAAGTAGGAATCATGCATTAAGCTGAATCTTTTTCATTTGTTACTAATTTTCATATACAAATTTGACATATGTTCCTTTATTGTTTCTAGTAAAAGGTTACCATAAATTGGTTTGATATATTATTCTGGAACATCTGCAGCTAACAAGCCAGTTTTCTCTCAGCTGCTAGAGTTTGGCAAAGATATATCTACAACATAAGTATTATTTGCAAAAAATGGTACTATGTTGACGTGATGATTGTAAATAGTTTTCCGAAATGTATAGATATTTTCCGAATGTTTGAAAGTCATTCTCCAGGTAAATCTCTTGGTAATAATTTCTTTATGGTGCTGTGCATGGCAATAGAGAGAAACATTTTTTACACTTGGCAGTGTATTTGGCATTCTGAATTGGGGGAATTTGAAACAGGATCAACAAGGCGAGATGCAGGATGTTCTACATAAAGCCTTGGAAGAGATATTATCTGAGAAACAATACCAGGAGAAGTGTCTGTTAATGTTGGTTCATGCATTAGAGATGTGCAGAGAGAATAAGCCAACTGAACAAATGTATTCAGATTCTGAGCGAAACTATCTATTCTCAAAATATCAGTTAACAGCATCTTCAGTCCTCATGGCTAGTCTTCCTCGACATTTCCCAGGTACTTTTACATGTAGGTAGGTCACATGCTCATGTAGTACCTCAATGGGTTGAGGTCCCATAATACTGTGATGTGTATTGTTAGTGGGTGGTCGTGCGAGTCATGCTATTAGATCAATGCAACAAAAGGGTTCATTGCTTTCTTTGGCAATTCTGTCCATTTTCAGTCTTAAAATGGGTTATCTAGTGTAAATATGTCAGATCCTCATGAGAGATGATGTTATTGATTCCTTTTTTTGGATCTTCAGTTATCTTGCTCTTGAAGTAAATGTGAGTTTAATGCTTTCTGCTCCAAATCAAGAATTTTTTTAATATGATGAACTGTAAATAGTGGACATCATATCTACATGCGGATTATCATTCAAAAATTTTAGTCATATCATTTTTCAGTTATCCTTTTGTGTGCAGCAATTTTCATATCAATTTTTCAGATCACTCTTTTATCATGTGTTGCGTCTCTGCCACCCTCATCTTGATACGTTGAGAGGCAAATGAAACTAAATATCTCATGATGTTCTTACAGTATGTTAACTTCTTAACTGTTGTTAATGATGTTTCATAAAATGCTTAGATGTGCTTCACTGGTACTTTAAGGGAAGGTTGGAGGAGTTAAGTGCAATGACAGCTACAGGCTGTGATTATGATAACAAGTTACATGTAGATGATGGAATGGACTTGGACTGCAAAACAGGGGAAATGGATATTGATGGAACTCATACCATTTTGGGAAACAACAAATTAGTAAGGAACATTGGAGAGGTCGTACGTGATCTTAGGAGTCTGGGATTTACCTCAATCGCTGAAGATGCCTATGCTTCTGCAATTTTTTTGCTATTGAAGGTTGTGTATGTTAAAAGCCCATTAATCAGCAAGATCCATTGCTCCATGTTCTAGTACTTCAATTCTTTTCAAAGAGCAATCTTACTATTTAGTGATGTGAGACCTAAGATATTTTGTTCACTGATATATCTCACTATTTGGGGCTTTTAAATGATATCACCTTTAATATAAGCTATTTATGTACCAAGTAATTTCTTCTTTTGGTTTCTGTTGTCTTGACAGGCTAAAGTACATGAACTTGCTGGTGATGAATTTAGGTTTTCTGTATTAGAGTCCATTAAAGGGTGGATACAGGTAATTCATGTGAAATGATATTGCATCGGTTCTCATAGCTCCCTTAGAATCAAGGAGCATAGTGAAATCTCCTTCCATTTTTATGTGCTGTTGTTTCTCCAATACTTTCCTGTAGTCTGAGTTCCTGCAATGTGTTGTGGAGGTTGATAAAGGTATAATCATGGTTTGACTTATGACCTCTAAACAAGGAGTTTTTTGCAGGCTGTGCCACTTCAATTTTTACACGCCCTTCTTGCTTACCTGGGTGATTCTAAAAGTTATGGAAGCCGCTCTTCTGGTCTGAAATCTCCATTGGCGTCTCATCCTTCTTTTAGATACCATGGAACTGGAATTCCTTCTGAGGGACTCATCCGTTGGCAGTTGCGCTTAGAGTATTTTGCCTATGAAACATTACAAGATCTAAGAATAGCCAAGCTTTTTGAAATTATTGTGGACTATCCTGACAGGTAATTCTATCTCTTCTGCACATCAAATAAGATTTATGAGATACTAAAGAAGCATGGTAGAGAAAAGATTCAGCCATTGAATAGTTTTCAATGTAATGTTCTCTGGAGATTGCGTTTAGTTTGGAAGAATTCATCTGTATTTTCTGCAAAGTCAGCATTTCTAAACTTCTAATAACTATCTGAATGTAGCAGTACTGTTTGGTCTATTGCTTTATTTTTCTACCATGTCTGCTGTAATGAATCGCATTTGTGACATGCATTGACATAATTGTTGTCAAACCAGTTACCATGCCATCACTGATAGCTGTATATGGTAGTACAACTAACACAATTCTATTGGTGATAGTAGATTGTGAAGAGTCCGAAGTAATCTGTTTGGTACACATTGTTTAAATAAACTGAATATGGCTTGAGCTAAATTAGCCATGCACCTCTGATCGGCTAATAAATGTCACTTGGTAACGAAAAGGCAGATACCTGAATGAAGCTTGCTTGTTCACTCGTGTTGTCAGAAAGACTGGGAAATGTCAAAGCTGACTCTTTTACGGCTGAGTTAATTATAACCTCCTTGTCAAATAAATCTACATTACTACGTTTCTGACTGAATAATTAGTGCTATGAGCTGAAAATTTAGCTTATAAAATTTCTAATATGTATTCATAAAGTTTCTACTATTGATCCGTTATACTTGATCTCCTACAAATCAACAGCAGGCCATCACTATTGATTTGAGTTTAGTAGGAGGTTTGGAAGCCAAGTATGGTCATTAGTTGTAATAGAGCTGTTTTGCAGTATCAGAAGAAAATAATTTTTCGGATTTTTCAGATTACCTTTGATGCTTGATTTCTAAGGTCTTCTATTTTCTTTATATTTCAGTTCCCCTGCTATTGAAGACTTGAAACAATGTCTTGAATATACTGGGCAGCACTCAAAGCTTGTTGATTCTTTCATAGCTGCTTTAAAATATCGCTTACTTACAGCTGGTGCCTCTACCAATGATATATTGCACCAATATGTTTCAACTATTAAAGCACTTCGTACAATAGACCCAGCTGGCGTCTTCCTTGAAGCTGTTGGTGGACCAATAAGAGAATACTTAAGGGGAAGGAAGGATACCATTAAATGCATCGTCACTATGCTCACTGATGGGGCTGGTGGCAATCCTAATGGACAAGGAAGTACTGGGGACAGCCTTCTTGAAGAATTAAATAGAGATGAAGAAAATCAAGAGAATTCAGGCCTTGACGATGATGTCAACACTGATGACAAGCAAGCATGGATTAATGCCCAAAGGTAAGCTAATTTAAGGAGAAACATTTTCAAAGACGGAGGTATATATACTTCTTTATACAAAAGATCAAATGAGTAATTTATTAGGCCCTGGGATAAATTACAATAGATCTACTGTTGCTTGCAATTTGAATTGCTGACACGCCATGATTGTTTTTGCCAATTAAGTTGGGAACCTGATCCAGTGGAGGCAGATCCCTTAAAGGGTGGTAGGTATCGGAGGAAGGTTGACATTCTTGGTATGATTGTTGGCATAATTGGTTCAAAGGATCAGCTGGTGAATGAGTATCGTGTTATGCTGGCTGAAAAGCTTCTGAATAAATCCGATTATGACATTGACTCAGAGATACGTACTATGGAACTTCTAAAGGTCTTTCATGAACATAATTTATGTTTCTGCGACTTGATGTTCTTCTTGTCTACTGCCCTTTAGCTAATACTAATACACCTCCATTCTTTTGGTACTGTTGATTGCAGATTCATTTTGGTGAGAGCAGCATGCAGAGGTGTGAAATAATGCTCAATGATCTAATTGATTCCAAAAGGACTAACACAAATATAAAAACAACCATCAAGCAACAACCTCAACCAGGTTTCATTTGCCACTATATTTTGAAATTTCTGGATATGGGGGAATCATAATGCTTCCTTATGCAGATCATTGGGTGGATTAATTTTATGAATTAATGCTATACACTTACAAAGTTTGTGTGCAAATAAATGCAGTAGCTGACATAGGAGAGCATGAGTTGTCTCTAGATTTTCTTAATGCTACCATTATATCATCAAATTTCTGGCCACCTATCCAGGTATGCATATCTCTTCTTATACTTAATTGGCTCACAATTGGCTCACAATTGGCTCACATACCTGATAAAGAAGACATTAATTTTGTTATTGCTGCCTTCCAATCTAATTTTCTTTACCGCGGAAATATACATGTGCTGAGGATTTTCACTGAAGAATAACTTTTCACCTGGTGAATTAATCAGGAAGAAGCACTTAATATACCTGGACCAGTGGAACAACTTCTAAGTGATTATGCTAAAAGGTTTCATGAAATCAAGACTCCGCGCAAGCTCCTTTGGAAGAAAAATCTTGGTACTGTAAAGGTCAGTTATCTCCATATAAAACAAATGCAGTAGAATCTTTTACATGGACTTTTGCAGTCACTTGCTGTTGTTTCGTATGTAGACGTGGAAGTAACTTCAACCCCCCCCCAAAACCCCCAAAAAAAAAAAAAATTTTACTTGTGCTTGCAAAGAATGAAACTATTTTACCAAATAAAGCTAAAAAAGAGTCTTGGTGGATTGAGATGTCGGTAGTTTTACGTGATTCATTGCGGACTTAACTTGATATCATCATGGTTGGTATGATAAAATGTAGATGCTGAGAAAATCAACCTCTTGAAAAAATTGTCAAAGAATGTCAAAACCTCATATTTGTGCACCATAGCAGCTGATTAACACTATGTCGAATATGCGGTGACATCATTCTTTCCTCTTTCTGCTCTATTACATTGTTCAAACAACATTAAATACTAAGTGTTGCAATTTTTTTCCAGTTGGAGCTGCAATTTGAAGATAGAACGCTGCAGTTCAGTGTCACACCCCTACATGCTTCCATCATCAGTCAATTCGAGGATCAAACAAGGTAAACTAAGGAGTGGTATTTGTCAAGTTTTCATATTTTCTCATTTTTATTGTAGAGATGTTCATTGTTCTATGGCAATGTGTGTTGTGCCTTCAGTTGGACATCCAAGAATCTTGCTGCTGCCGTTGGTGTACCTGTGGATGTCCTGAATAGAAGAATATATTTTTGGATAAACAAGGTTACTTGCACGCCCAGTGTTCTGATTTATGATTATCTCTTAAAACTCTATACTTCCAATTATTTTTAAACCTATGTGTTTAAATTTGATCAATGGTGTCTGATGTTAGTGTCTTGAGCAGTGAAAAGGAGCATCTAGACCTCCTTATTAAGATTCTCCGACGCAGTAAAGCTTGTTGGTTCTAGTTTTTCATCACACTCTGTTCACAACATGCATTACCACAGTACATTTGGCATTTGCCCTTCATAGTCTGTTAAACTTTGATGTTGTTTGAAGGTCATGAAACTCGAGGATTTATACTGATGACAATATGTCTTCAACATCTTATTTCTTGGGCTCATTTAGGGAATCCTAGCAGAATCAGTGGAGGAATCTGGTGACCATAAATTCACTTTGGTGGAAGCCTTGGCTGATAGTGGAAACAGTGGAGTCAACAGTGGTAGCTGTGAAGAGCTTCTAGTGGGTGATGAGGATGCAGAGAGATCAGTAGCATCTGTTGAGGACCAACTACGTAAAGAAATGACTGTTTATGAGGTATATGGTTGGAAAATATATATTTACACTTCTGATGCGCACATCAAGAAATCTGTAGATTTTCAGAAGTTATTACATCATTTTGAGTTATGCCTTCTCTCAGTTCGAGTTACACTTCTTCCTCTTCATGCCATGCTGTACTTTCTCATATCATAATTAATAAGAGTATCAATGTGACAAATAAATCTTGTCTGTGTTATGAGACTTAAAAGTGATATTTATTATTATTATTATTTTTTTTGTCTTCCTGGGAGTACGTCTTAATGAGCCAGTTCCTCTGTTGCAAAGTGCAGTCCCCACTAGTAAGTTGATCACTGTTGTTTGCATTTTTTTTGGTGCAGAAATTTATCACAGGGATGCTTACCAATTTCGGCAGCATGGCATTGGAGCGAATTCATAACACTCTCAAGGTAATCCAAAGTCTCCGCAAATGCTGAGAATTGTTATATATGCGTTCTTAGTTGATAGCATTGCACAACTATCTAATCAAAATGACACAATGTTGCATCACAGATGTTTTGCATCGGTGATCCTGCCTATGACAAATCTCTCCAACAGTTGCAAAGCTTTTTGGGTGGCCTAGTTGCAGAAGAGAAGCTTGAACTCAGAGATGGAATGTATTTCTTAAAGAAGTAATAGGCCCATTAATTGCCATCTCATTTTCCTTTGTGCTGAAACTCGTCCTTAGAAGTATCAACCAAGTACTAGGACTTTACAACAACTATCTTTCCTCAATGAGGACATTGAGGGAAAGTACAAGTTTTGGGTAGCAAAGAGGCTAAATTAGCCTGGTTTCATATCTTCTTCAAGAAAATGTAACTTTAATCAAGCTGTTAAGCATGCTTACTTACCCCATTGTAATTTTAATCAAGTTGTTGAGAAGTTATATTAAAAATTGAAGTTAAATGATGCTCAATTGTGTCATATACCTATATTCAGAATCTGTAAACATGAAGGAGAAAGTTCTAAGGTGTAAATCTGAATCCTAGGTTTCTTTCTCACGAATAGAAGAAGCTTTTTACAAGATTTGGAAACCATGGGAACTGTATAGAAATTTCTAACAGGGGAAGACTAAAAAAATGTCCATAACAGTGTAACCTCTTATTTGATTGTTTTTACATGTAGTTTTTAACTTTAACTTACTTTAATAATCACTTAAAATTACTAATTTTCTATTTATATTAGAGTATATACTATAATATTCAATGTATTAATTATTTTTTTAATTACTAAATAGATACAACTTGATTATCTCTTAACATATATAAATTATATTCTATTTATTTTATATATACGATTGAGTGTCGATTGAAAGCCCATAGTTGCGAGATATGAGGAAAGAATATAGATTTCAAAAATGGATGCACTAGAAAGTAATAACAGTAAAATATAGAGGTTGAAACGCAATAATCAAAAGTATAAAACAGATTCCAAATAGTCGCCGATCTTCAGAAGGTTATAGCCGTTACCCCACTGCCCACATGTAGGTCAAAATTAAATCAAGGGTAGAGTCGTAGAGTAATACCAACAAAATTCGACCGTTACATCTCTCCAGATTCAAAATTTCACAACTTTTCCCTCACGAGATAGTAAAAAGAGTGAAAATCGAATAAGAAGGAGAATAGTAGCTGTACCAAAAAATCATCCGGCAAGAAGATGAGAGGAATTGGAACACTAGAACAGGAAGAAGATATGGAAGTAGAAGTGGATGAAGAAGAAGAGAGAATGCAAAATCTAAGATCCAAAGCCACAGAACTTCTCCTAAGAGAAGAATACAATGAATCCATCCAAATCTACTCCCAAATCATCTCAATATGCCAAGAATCCATTTCCACGAAAAACCCAGATGGAGCCCACCTCAACAAGCTCCAAAAAACCCTCTGTTTAGCCTTCTCCAACCGGGCCGAAGCCCGGGCCCGATTGCTCGAGTTTTCTGAAGCGTTGAAAGATTGTGAGGAGGCACTGAGAATTGAGAAATCCCATTTCAAGACCCTTCTTTGTAAAGGTAAAATTTTGTTGAGTTTGAATAGGTATAGTGCGGCCTTGGACTGTTTCAAGGCTGCAAATCTTGATCCACAGGCAAATGAGAATTCTGATGCCGTAAATGGGTTCTTGGAGAAATGCAAGAAATTTGAGTTTTTATCGAGAACTGGGGCATTTGATGTTTCTGATTGGGTTTTGAGTGGTTTTAGAGGAAAAATGCCTGAATTTGCAGAGTATATTGGTGCAGTGGAGATCAAGAAGTCTGAGATTAGTGGGCGTGGGCTATTTGCAACCAAGAATGTGGAAAGTGGGACTTTGTTATTGGTGACTAAAGCTGTTGCTGTTGATAGGGCTATAATGCCTCAAGATTCAGGGGAAAATGCCCAATTAGTTATATGGAAGAATTTCATTGATAAAGTTGAGGAGTCAGCCAAGAAATGCAGGGAAATTAGCAGTTTGATATCTATGTTATCGGCAGGTGAAGACGAGGACAGTTTGGAAGTGCCTGAAATTGGAGTTTTTAGGCATGAAACAGAGGTCAAAAGTGGGACTTCTTGTGAGAAGTTAGATGTGGGAAGAATGATGGGCATTTTGGATGTGAATTCAATTGTTGAGGATGCGATTTCAGCCAAGGTATTGGGTAAAAACGCAGATTATCAAGGCATTGGATTATGGATTTTGGCATCTTTCATTAACCATTCTTGCGATCCAAATGCAAGACGATTGCACATTGGTGATCATGTTGTGGTTCATGCTTCTAGAGATGTGAAGGCGGGAGAAGAGCTCACGTTCGCCTATTTTGATGTGCTTTCACCTCTAAATTCCCGAAGAGAAATGGCCAAGAATTGGGGGTTTAAGTGTGTGTGCAAAAGATGCAAATTTGAAGAAAATGTGAGCTACAAACATGAACTAAGAGAGATTGAGATAGTTTTTGGAAAAGGGCTCGTGGACATGGGAAGTTTGGTGTATAGATTGGAGGAAGGGATGAGAAGGTGGATGGTTAGAGGAAAGGGAAAAGGGTATTTGAGGGCGTCATTTTGGGAAGCTTATTCGAAGGTTTTTGGGTCGGAGAAAATGATGAGAAAATGGGGGAGGAAGATTCCAGAAGGTATGATGGTGGTGGATAGTGTGGTAGATGTAGTTGGAAGTGATGAGAGGATTGTGAGAGTGTTTATGGAGGGATTAAAGAGAGGTGGAGGGATTAATGGAGTGGTTGAAATGGAGAAGGGGATGAAGTTGGGAAGAGGGATTTATGGGAAAGTGATGAAGAAACAAGCAATGAGGACATTGCTGCAGTTTTAGAGTATGATCATCAAGTCTAAGACATTTGTGTGCTCAAGTTTTCTTGAGCAAGTAATTGTTTAAATGTGTTTTGCGTTTTGGTTAAAGGAAATTGAATATCGTTATTTTGATTTGTTTTCCTTCTTTTGTATTGGTTTGTGTGGGGAGCATCATTGATTACTAATCTTATATTTGGTTTGTTTGGGGATTGTAATGCACTAGTTGTAGGCAACAACTTCTTGGAGAAAGTGGTGTGCCAAGCAAACAAAGAGAACGATTGAGTGGCAATCTTTGAATGAAATGGGGAGATTAACTACCAAAACTTCCATGAGTTTGCTTGTTTATAGAAAATTCACTATCTTTTAAAATTACAAATCTCGCTTGAAATTAAGACGCTATGCTAAAATTGATGAAATTTGTAGTGCATATTGACCTCGTGAAGTTATAAAAAATGTTACAGGTATAAAATATGAAAAGTTTAATTTATTTTTGTTTCAACATCTTTGTTAAAAGGTACCATGAGCATAAAAATAGGTATTAAAATTATTTTTTAGCTAATGTCAACAATTTTTGTAGCAAAACTAGTAAAATAGAGGAAAACATCCCGAGGGTATTTTTAGTCTTATAAGGTAGAAAGTTAATCTTTTTTCTCCTTTAAATGATTCAAATTCAAGGGAGTTTTGATATATTTTGTTTTTTTCAAAAGAAACAATTAATACATCCAATCCATATATCAGTATATCAAAGCAACAACATTTGAAAATCAAATAACTAACAAGAAAAATCTCTAATAAAACTATTCAGTTCAAACAAAAATACCCATACATATTAACAAGAATCAAATCATAACCTCTTAATTATAGGGTTAATTACATTTGACTACCCTCTAAAATCGTGAAATTACCAACCACTACTCTCATTATTTGGAAATTACAAATTAACCTTCATAAGTTTGCGAAATTACCAAATCATCCATTTCGTTAGATTTTTGAGCCAAAAAATATTAATATCTTCCAATTTTTTTATTGCACTAATTACCCATCATATCTTTGTACTTAGCTATTGTGATTTTAGAGACTAAAATTGGAGAACGTCATTAGTTTTCTGTCAAAAAATCTAATGAAATGGATGATTTGCTAATTTTATAACCTTATGGAGGCTAATTTGTAATTTTCAAATTACGAGAATAGTAATTGATAATTTGACAATATTAAAGGATAATCAAATGTAATTAACCCCTTAATTATAAGATCTTCCTGGTCTAATTCACATTGGTCAAAAGTGATCCAATCTATAATATTTTAGTTAAAAATGGCCTTCTTATAAGCATGGGCAGCCAAGTTGTGCCGTGTAAGTTACATAGTTGGGTTTTTAATTTTTCCTTGCCCCCACCAGCCCAACCCCCACCCAAAGCATCTTATATTATGGATATTAAAAACTATATTCTTTAAGGAAAACAATACTACTTTTGGAAGAAACCTATGTGCAAAAAGAAAAGTCACTAAATGTAATGTGCTTTAGTCAAAATATCAAACAAATAATATATTACACAATACACATTATGAATATGTGGAATTGATCAATCAATGAAAATTGCAAAAAATTCCCAATATTCAGATATTGACAAAGAAGCCATGGAAAAATTTCTTCTTTATATTAATATGGAATATTTTATTGGAAAGAGATTTCCCAAAATAAAGAAAACATATATTGGATCTCTTCAACCACTAATAAGACCACACCACATACCAAAATAGAAAAACAAAGTAATGGGTATGGTTCTCTTTGAAGATAAGTTCAAAATTAAATAAATGAATAACAAAAAAAAAGATAAAGAAAAGATAATAACCCTTCCTCAATGAATTTAGATGCTTGATGTTGATATGATAAGCAAGCTCAAGTTAATGGAATTTTCTTGTTTAATTTTTCTTACTTTATTTCCATTTTTACCTTTTTGGATTAAAAATGGGTTTAACCATAGTGGATTTGAAATTTGACCATGATGGGTAAAATTGAGTGGCAAGAATAAAATGCATGAAATTGACATTTTTATTATGAATATACGGTCAAGAAACTGAAGTTCATTAATGCATTCTTTTGTAATCCATTGGTTTCAACTCCTAAATTGACCTATCATCACCACATACATACATAAATAAATAAATAAATAAATAAATATATATGAACACTAATAATAATTATAAATCTAAGTGATAATAAATGATATTATACATGATGGATAAAAGAATTATTTTGATACAAAAGTAATGTTGTATTCATCAATAATAAATAGTACTAATTAATAATATCTGGCCCAATTTGGATTTAGGGATAATTACCTCTACACCCCCTGAGATTTGGTATAATTACCATTACACCCCTGAAGTTTGGTTAATTATTATTACACCCCCTGAGATTTGGATAGTTACCATTATACTCCTGAAAATGTTAAACATTACAAGTAAATCCCCTAGACAAGGGGGTATAATTGTAATATATGCATAAGTTAAGTGAATATAATTGTAATGCACGCATACGTTCAGGGGTATAATTGTAACTATGCATTAGCTACACTGTAAAATAGGAGTGTAATGGTAATTAATCAAATCTCAGGGGGTGTAATGATAATTATACCAAATCTCAGGGGGTGCAGAGATAATTATCCCTTGGATTTAGCATGAGTGGTATTGCAATCATTAAAAATTGTCAGATGATGGCTAGAATGAAATTTCTATTTTTGGATTTATTTCCAATAAAAATGGAAAATATTTGTAAAACGTAATCACACTAGCTCACACAAAGAGTAGGTCCCATTTGTGATTTGTGTCATTTCATAACCGCCGCCCTATCGCCACCCACGCCTTACCTCACCAATACTTTTTCTTTTCTTTTCTCTCTCTTTTTTTTTTTAAAATTATAAAGTAATAAGTTTTATGGGCATCAACATTATTAAAAGCCAAAAAAAAAAAAAAACATTTTTAAAAGCCAAGAATTAATGGATATGTATGGGACTTGTGAAAGTTTTAAGTTCAAAATCCAAGTTAGCATAGATCAAAACTACTTAATGCAAATGACATAAAAATCCAAGTTATAAATCGTGAATAAACCTAAACTAATAAAATGACTTTTATGAATTTTTAAGTATATTGTATAGTTTCAAAGAATTAAGATAATTGAGCTAATGAGTTAAAAATTATGTTTATACAACATTTTAAAATTCAAATCACTTATAACTAATTAATGACTAGAAATCAGGATAATTAATTACTCACTTGTTAGACTAAGATTATCTTTTAAAAAGTTATACTTTTATTTCTAAATATTTTAAAATTATATCATCCCATTTTCCTAATGTCAACTTATAATAAATCTCATTTTATTTTATTTGTTTCTAAGTTGGAAGCATGCATGGATAATCACTTTAACTTATAAACAAGATCATTAACAAGATTTCCACTATGGAAAACAATATTCACTACTCAAAAGAGGGTCAACAAAGATAATTAAGCCCACCAACAACTACAAAAATAATAGTCAAATAATTAAAAAAAATAGAAAAATAAACAAATGAGATCCATAAGAATATTCTTGATTTATTTCTTTTTTCAAAAAAAAAAAATTCTTTTCTTTTCCCACTTAGAGAACAATTCAACCACGCCACGTGTTGTTAAGATGATGTTAATCCGAATTATGATCACGCTCCCGACACATGACTGTAATGGATTAATAAAGTTTAAGGATTAATTAAGATTACTTAATTATTAATTGGAAAAATTGATTCCCCATGTTCAGATCAAGGAGCTGATCGTCTGCGGCGCCAATAAAAACCCTACGCGTGAAGTGGATAGACGAGAACCACACAGTTACACCCACTCATATTTTATTGCTTTCTTCTTTTTCTTACTTAAAAATAAAAATAAAAATAAAAATTGATACTCTCAATCGTAACATCAGATCAACAGCATTTCAAGACCTTTTTCTTGTTATTGATCATTACGTCATATCAATAAGAAGAAAAGTTTCTGAGAAAGCATTTTTAAGAAAGATCATTAATATATTTAATCTTTACATTAATATTATTATATTAAAAAAAAACTTTATAAGAAAGTTACTACACAGGAAACAATCGAACAATGTTATTATTCAGGAAAAAAATGGCCTACACACTGAGTGGGAATTGAATCATAATCTTATGGTTATAAAATTTTTCCTTTATCAATTAGGTTAGAGTTCATCGACAATAACATTTCAAGATTTGAATAACAATAGCTAATGAGAACAATTCTCTGATATAATTATTATATAGTAAAGTTACACTATAGTATAAAATTAAACGTATATATTCATTTTAATCGAAATTATAATGTCTTAATTACAAAACCACTTTCTTACTATTAGGATTACTCATCAGTCATTACGTACTATCATTTTCAGATGTTTATCTTTGTCCACTCATTCTGGGAGATCAAGGACAGGTGTCTGGTTTTCAAGTGGGTTTGATAACTACTTTTGGAGTATGTGATAATTTAAACTAAAACTTGTGTTTCTTTTTAACTATAACATTTAATTTGTTTTCTAAATCCTATAGGTTAAGAAATCATAAGGACGTCAAAAGTCGCTCGAGTAGGAAAAAGAAATCTACTCTCTTTACGTTATTGACCGAAATACTTAAAGTTGTCCAATATAATATATGATTAAAAATAATTATATATGGTGGTCTGATTTTATTCTCGTTCACATTTTAATGGAGTTGTGGTGACAAATTCTTTTTTGAACAATAGTCATGATTTGACTTAATAATAATAATAATAATAAATAATAATAATAATAATATTATTATTATTATT
>JACFYI010003544.1:452507-468591 GCA_014898755.1 Handroanthus guayacan | reverse complement strand
TGGGTGTCATCTGACAAGGAAGACTGCAACTAACATTGCTGAAGCAGGTTTTGCAAGTCTTGATGTTAATGAGGTCGTTTTATCGACTGCCTCCTTGGCAAATCCCCAGGTTTATGGAATAGCTTATCGATAGATCTAAACATTTAATGATCTACGGAGATGAAACCCAAACTAGATTAGGGGATCTGAAGTGCATAACTAGATGCTTACATATGGAAATATTTGAATGTCATGTATCATGAAGTGGAGTAAAAGTCAAAACACTTTTTAGAATGGAGGATCTAGAGTTATGCTTACTTATGTTATCTTGGTTCATATCAACATTTCCTATAGCCCCATGAATATTTTCTCAGGATTATTTTTCTGGCTTTTCATATGTATCCCAAACCTCTTGTTCCCACTTCCCATGTTTTAGGTGCCATGTTGTTGGCAATAATGGGGTTTTTTTTTTTGTACTTGTCATTTTGTTAATTTTAGGATTTTGTGAATCCATTCAAAGGATCTGACAAATAGAATGTCTATAATCTGGCATCCTTATTTTTTATGATTGGTAATACCAGCTAAGAATGTGGACCATGATGAATTATTAAGTTAATTATTAGGGAAATATCCAATTTTATTAGAATATCTAATTTGTTTCTTTTCAATTATATATATATATATGTACACACACACACAAAAGATGTGTGTATGTATGTGTGTGTGTTTTGTTTTTTGTTTTTTCATATGTCATCTAAAGCTGAAGTTGAACAAGATTGTGTTTCAATTTAATCTTTAAATTTTGTATTTTCAAAAATTGAAATAAAAATATAATCTTTATTATTTTTGTGTGAAATATAATATATTTCAATTAGTGACATAAAATATTAATTTTTTGAATTTGCAAAAAAATATATATTTTTTAATAATAATAATTCAGTGTATGGGAGTTTTATCTTTTACTTCAGATAGTTTCAGTCAAAATATATTGGAATATAAAATATTATTCAATTTTACTTTAGACCTATACTTCATAAGAATAAGACTAGAAATAATTATTTAATTAGTTAGTAAAAATTTTAATTATTTTTAATCTAGTGAAATGTGTATTCAGTCAATTGATTTATAGGTTTGAGAATGATGTAATATGTAGCCCAATGTTTTAAAAATTGGACCGGCGACATAATCGATGGCCTTACTGGTTATAAGTTTGACTGGTTCGACCTGTTTAACCACTGGTTCAACCGGTATGACGTCATAAATATATTTAATATAAAAAAATATATATTATTATCATAAATAATAGAAAAATACAAAATAATTAGAAAAAAAATTAATTATGTTCCTTTCTAAACTTTATAAAATTCTATTTATTGTACCCCTAAATAATATTAGCTATCTACTTTGAAAATATTGGCAAAAAACCATTTACATATCTTAAATTGTTATTCATAGTTATGACATTTTTATAGTTTTATTCTTAATTAATTAAGTGGACAATTTTGATATTTCACCACGTCATTGTTAATTAGATAGCTCTCAGGTGTGTTCAATTGATCAGGGCGAGCAAGAACTCAGGTTGGAAAAGGAAAAGAATCAAATTCCAAGAAAAGGTTGAGCAGATAAACAACAGTAATTGCAGCAATTAATACAAGAACAATAATGCTTAATGGAAGGTATAGAAGCTGACTAATTAAGAGTTTAAAATGAAAGATTAAAAGTGCGTTTGGAATTTTTGGGGAGAGTTTTACTTTTTCATTTTTGGGATGCGGGAGAATGGTAAGTGAGAAGACAGAAGCCAAACTGGAGCTGTTGTGCACTGCTTTCCGGCTTTATTTTTAGGCTTTAACATTTAAAAAAGAAGAAAAAGAAGAAGAAGAAAACCGATTCTTGAACAAATCGGTTTTACCAGTTCAACCGGGTTTTGGGTCGGGGTTTTGGGTCGGTTTTGCAAGCCACTGGTTTTCAGTGGCTAATCGGCCCGGAGAGGCAACCAGTTTGACCGGCCGGTCCGAGCTGGTTTTCAAAACATTGATGAAGCCAACAAGCCCTTATTCAATTGGTAATGTGGAAATCTCATGACTTTTAATAATGTGTAGGCTTTTTTAAGTGTATCATACTTTAGAGAATTTGTCCATATGATAATTTGGAATATTGTTGATTATTGAAAGAATTGATGCATTGGTACATATGTATTAATTTGGTTTAGAGGATTTGTCCATATGATGATTTGGAAAGTAAATATATTAACTGAATGTAAATGTTTCTCTTAATTAAACAAAAAGAAAAAAGAAAAATTGATATAATGTGTATGAAAATGAAAAGGTATAATATTTATAAAAAAAAAAGAAAAGAAAAGGTACAATATTTTTGTATGAAAATGGATACAAGAAGAATGTTTTTATTTTGAAATAATAGAAAAGACAAAAACAAATAAGATTTGAGAATGGAAACAAACGCCAGGGACAAGGAGTGATAAAAATGTCGAGGATAAAGTAAACAAGAAGAACTAAACCCATGTAACGCAGAAACCACACAAGGATCTAAACCGACAACATGAGTTCATCCAATCTTTCTTCATGGTTCTCCTCGAACCCCACCATCAAGCAAACACCTTCCACTAAAAAAGCTGTAAATTTAACTTTCAAAACGGGGAGAAGCCCATGTTCCTCAGTTACATCAAATGCTTCAAAAGGATCCAAGAAAAGCGTCCAAGATTTGCCGGTAAAGAATGGCAGCAGCAGATACTGCCTATGTTGTCCAAGAAGACATTTTCTTGGAGTTTTAGGAACAGGACTGTTGCCCGTTTTCCCTTCATTTGCCTCTGATGAAGACCCTATGGTATGATTCTGATTTCTGTTCTTGGTATTGGCTTTGTCAAAATTAGTAATAATGGAAGTTAAGGAAGTAATTTAATGGTAACCATCTTGTAAAGGTTTCAACTTTTTTTTCTTGGATTTTGTACTAAACATGGTATATTGCAATTAGTCCAGCTACAATGTTGGTAAATTATAGCATTACTGATTAGGCAAAATTGAACCTAGCTTGAAGAGCCCACTCTTAATTTCATCTTTTTGCAAGACTTTCACAATTGTAGACGAATTAGTTGGGTGTTAGCTAGTGAGAAAGTGTCGAGAAAGTTACAGTCCTGTGACCCTTTATCTTTACAAAGTTATTGACTTCATTTTAGGTTTCGATTTCAGAAAATCTTGAGTCTTTAGAGATTTCATAATAATAGAATTGGAAAATTGAATTACTATATCTTTTATGCATTTAATTTAGGCTGTGGTGAATAGGATTCATCCTCCAAGGCCAGATTGGTATGAGGAGTTTTATGCATCAGCTATGGAAAAGGCAATGAAATCTTATGAGGCAGAGGTTGGTGACGTTTTTGCTGCACAAAATCTGCTTTATTGAATAGTTCTGACTATATAACTGCTAAAGTTCGTTCCGGTTCGTGCCTGTTTGTGGTAAGATTGCAGGTTATAAGTCGCAGCTTTTCGCTAGTTTGAGAGGAAAGGTGGACAAAATTTTGGAGATTGGCATTGGGACAGGTCCTAATCTTAAATACTATGCAGATTATCCAGGTATTAATGTTTTTGGAGTTGATCCGAATGGGAAGATGGAGAAATATGCACTGGCAGCAGCACAGAATGCGGGACTGTTGCCATCAAATTTTAAGTTTACGCAAGCTGTATGTGTCAGTTTGAAACGCCATAACTGTGTGAAGATTTCTTGATTTTAGCTACATATGTAACATTTTCTTCAAATGTTGTCTGCAGAAGAGATGTGTATTTCCGTTCCCAGTACCAATGCTTGTTAGACTTTAGAATGTGATCTAGAATTCTCATAATTAGGATTGGTGTCTAATGATATCAAGTCCATGTCGAAAGAGTCAAGGGTACTGAGACTGTATAAACTGGGCATTGGTGGGACAATACCTAATGTGGCTGAGTTTTCAAGTATGGCAATGAATTTGGTCATCATCATATGGCATCATGTGGATCCCAAGTCCCTTGACTGGGGGGCTTATGGCAATACCGAGTCTTGCGTCAATATTTGGTGCCAGGCTTTCCTTTTTCTTTATTAATGCCTGTGGGGAGCTTTGAGATAACTGCCTCATGTTACCTCTTGTCTTTGTTTAAAGAATCTACTTCATAAACCAAATTTGTGCAAGCATCATGAAGTCTACCTTTGGACAATTGTGGTTTTTGCCACATCCTAGCCCTAGATTGATGGTGGGTTGAGTCCGCAGGGGTACTTAGTGAGATGGGGATGATCCCCTGGACCCAAAAATAGAGGAAAAAGAAAACGTATGAAGTCTATACGAATGGGATAAACTTTTGGCATCTGAACCCAGGGATATAACGCGTAAGAACCAAGAGGTATATTTTCCAGTGGACTATAAGGTTTCTATGTTTTGTTTCTTTTAGAAGGGAGTTAAGATGGGGACCTGTCTTTCTTACACGTTTCTTGTCAAGTTTCCACTTTATAAGGCCAGAATGTATTTTCGTATAGGTAGATCCGCCAAGAATACTGTTAGCTTCTATTTTTGGCATTAAAATGTCAAGCCATCTGCGATGTGCAACTCAGCTTGTCCATTGTACTAATGAAAATGAAATACAACTCCATTATCAAACCTGCTTGATCTCTGTGACAAAAATTAGGTATTATAAGAATCTTGGCTGATATTGCTCGAATTTTACACAGGTTGCAGAAGCTTTGCCGTTAGATGATGCTTCTGTTGATGCTGTTGTTGGAACACTCGTTTTATGTTCCGTAAAAGATGTCAGTCAGGCATTGCAAGGTATAACAGTTCTTGCTTGTTAAATCTTGTAAGCCCATCTGAGATATATCCCAGTCTTTTTCATCATCAAAGGCTAATTTATTGATTTCTCGTACAGAGGTGAAACGGGTTCTTAAGCCCGGCGGATTTTATGTTTTTGTAGAACATGTGGCTGCAAAAGGTGTAAATAAGTTCTATAATCTTATTTGTACAACACTAAGAGAGAAGTTAGTTAGCATTACATTATAGATTTTCCCTGTCCTAAAGGTTTTTTTCCTTGCTAACTGCAGATGGAACAATTCTTAGATTCGTCCAAGGGATTCTTGATCCGTTGCAGCAAACTGTAGCTGATGGGTGTCATCTGACAAGGAAGACTGCAACTAACATTGCTAAAGCAGGTTTTGCAAGTCTTGATGTTAATGAGGTTGTTTTATCGACTGCCTCCTTTGTAAATCCCCAGGTTTATGGAATAGCTTATCGATAGATCTCAACATATGATGTTCTATTGAAGTTGAACATTATGACTTTTGTCCGAAAAATAACTTATTCTTGTTACGGTCGTAGTGTTTAAGGCTTCTTGTGAGACTTGCATCTGAAGATTGTTAGCGGTTCAGATCCTCTGTTCCATATCATATTTTATTTGTTCTTCCATACTATATATAAGTGTCATGTATCAATTATTTCTTTAAATAGAAAGTTTGATATAAATTATACACATTTAGCATGCATCCATAAAGTGGTATAAAATATGAAACATTAAGTGAAATAAAAAATTTGTGATGAATTTTTTAGCACGCCATGTGGCAGGGAATGGATCCCAATTTTATGTATTTTTATCCTCTATAGCAATATGTGTGTTCTTGTTCATTTTTTATTCCATTTTACTAATACATTTCAATATTTACAAATCAGTTAGAATTCTCTATTCCAAAATAGTATTTCATCTTCTATTCATTGTTCTGAATACATACTAAGTGTACTAAATCTTTTCTTATAACAACATCGAGTCCTAGATGCCATACACTTAACAGACATCCGTGCAATAGAATAAGAGATGAAACACAAACTAGATTAGAGGATCCGAAGTGCATAACCAGATGCTTATATACGAAAATATTTGAATGTCATGTATCATGAAGTGGAGTAAAAGTCAAAACACTTTTTGGAATAAAGGATCCGAACTGAGACATACGTATGTTGTCTTGGCTCATATCAACATTTCTTACACCCCTATGAATGTTTTCATATGTATCCTAAACTTCTTGTTCCTACTTTCCCATGTTTTAGGTGCCGTTTTGTTAGCAATAATGGGGCTTTTTGTATTTGTCATTTTGTTAATCTTAGGATTTTGGGAATCCTTTCAAGGGATCTGAAAAATAGAATGTTTATAATCTGGCATCCTTATTTTTTATGATTGGAAACACCAGCTAAGAATGTGGACCATGATGGATTATTAAGTTAATTATTAGGGGAATACTATCGCCCTTTTTGTTTATCTATTTGGTTTAATTTATTTCCACTTTTAAGTCTAAATGATTGCTTAAAGACAAGAACATAAGATTTGATTGCCGTAAATTCATGTGAAGTAGAATTTTTGAACATGACCAAATCTTTGGATCTTGGTTATGCTTGAGGTTTAACTCAAATTTGCTTGAATTTTCAAGTTACATGCTTATTAAATTCTAGTAATATGACAACAAAACTATATCAAGAAACCCTAGAATAAAAGATTTTTTTTGTTAAAGAAAAATGAATTTACTATTCGATGTTAGCTATTTCATTTATTTTTTCATATTAATTCTTGGTTTTCCCTAATTTTGAACCAACGCTCTCTTATGTATTTTATTTTAGAAAAGCAATTAAATTAAATTAATACATTATTATACATCAATCACTATTAAAGATTTGATATAATAATCAACAAGAAAATTATAATCCAAAAAAAAGGAAAAGACAAGAATAAACCTGAAATACAGTTGAAAAATTATGATTTTTTCAAGATGTTTTCAAATCTCAAAAATAAAATCAAATATCTACTTCAAAGAATCAAAGTACACATTTTTTTTTAAATATTTTTATTAAAAATCCTACTTATTTTCATTATATATATTAACAATATATGTATATATGTACACATATGAATATCCTTCAGTCATAAAATTATTTATATGTGGACATATATAATATCTTCCTTCGTTTTAATACAAAAAAAAATATTTTTTAATTATGTTACTATAATATAAAATTTCGATGTGACAAATCATAAGACATTTAGAGCAAAGAATATAAATAATTTTATTTTTTACATATTTTCCAAAATATATTTCTCAAAATACTTCTAGAAAAGATCAAGACAAAAGTCAATCACTTTGTATTTTGAAAAATGAGAAATTATGTTTACCCACCCTCACGGATCGTAATTTGTAGATTGTACATCATTTCTTCCCCTGCATAAACTGAAAGAAAGAAAAATAGGAGGTTCAGATGTAAATAAAATCCTGGGGTGAAAAAAATAAATATTATCTAGATATGTGGCGAAAGTGAAAATTGAGTACTTAAAGAATCGCGCTTCTCTCCGTCAAATTAGGGTTCTTATATTTCATTCTCTCAGGCAGACTTTTTTTCCCGTTCACTTTCTTCAGCTCAGTCTCTTCAGACAATTGTAAGCTCTTTTCTCTCTCTACTGTTATAGCTATATATGTATGTATAGGAGGCTATTTGTATACCTTATTGTATGATTGTTAAGGCTTTTGAGTTTCTTGGTTTGGCTGGCTGCATTTTTTGCATTTCTTTCTTATATTTTTAATTTACCATTTTTTGGTGCCTTTTTCTTTCTTTTTTTTTTTTTAATATGAGGTTTTTTCATTTTCTCAGAAAGTTGGGTTTCGGGTGGGTATGCTTTAATTATGAGCTGCAATAATTGGAAATTATTGAGTGCTTTCTATTTATAATTTCATAAAAGACCATTATTGTGGTTGTCTTTTAAATAAATAGAAATTTTGTTCTTCCTGTGAATTGCCTCATATGTAGCTCAGTTGATTTTAGAAGTTTTACTTTTTCAATGTTTCTTCCTGAAAAATGTTATGTGTTATATTTGGGGAGAAAATGTAGGTCATTATATTATAAGTGGAGTTTTAGAAGATATTCCTAGAGGGCACTTCGTCAAAGGGGGAAAAAAAAAAAGAAAAAAGAAAAAAAAGTATTGGTAGAGAGCGTGAAGTTCGATGTATTAAATGGATTGGAAGTTTTCATTATTTCTGGTATTTTTATTGCTCCTTTAAGTCGTCCATGTTATTTGGTTGTTAATTCGGAAGGATATTCTTTTCGATGAAGCTCGTTAAATGTACATTATGCATGTAATAATATCATCAGTATTTCAAATTTCAATTAAATTAAAATTTATTCTTCTCTGGTCTCAGTTGTGCAGCTCTTGAGCATTTGAACAACTCTCTGTCAGGAAGAGAATATGTAATCTTTATGATGGTTATTTGATGGCTATGATTATTCTGGTGAAAGAAGCTGGTGTACCCTGCTTGATGCCTTCTTGTTGCTTTAAAGCAGGCAGACAGTAATTTATGCCTAGGCCTTTTCTCAGTGGTCCAACATAATCAAGAGTAGATTCACGGGGCCCTTTTACCCATATTATTGTTGGGTCTCGCTGATTGCAATAGCAATATTTATGTGTTGTAAAAAGTCTGATTTTTGGAAGTAATGGATTAATCTTCTTTTGTCCTTGGAGCTTCGCTAAGTCTGTGGAAGCTGTTAGAGTAAATATTTTGTCCATTTAAGATATCTGGTGTGTTGTGAAAGATAGCTAAAACGGGGTCCCTTTGTTGTGTGGCTGCAAGGCCACATGGATCGAATGCAACCAGCAGGGACTGGTCCGTGGGGCCACATGAACCCTACTGGAGAACTAATACAAGTTTTTCTCCTCCACCACCAAGATGGGACTTTCAATTCCAACCTGAAGCACTGTCATTTGGTTCCCATGACGGCAATCAATTGTTTGGGTCTTCTGCATCATCAAACAGCAGAGAAAGTAGAAGTTGGATGAGGGGAAACAATATAACTAATCCTCAGTTTTTGGTATCTGATGGCATTGGTACATATTTAAGCAGTCCATCTGACATATCTCCTGCCCAACAATGGACTCCCCCATTAATACAAGAAATCAGCACTGATGATTATGGTACTTCAAGAAGAGGTATGAAAGTGGATGTCTTCATGCTGCCCCTGCACTATTATGTTTGCATTATCATGAACTATATTTTGCCTCTGATGTGCTGCGTCTACATCTTCTTTTCCTTTTATATACAATTATTTTCAATTTTTTTGCACTACATGGTAAATGATTTAGCTGTTAAAGAGCGTTAACTCTAAATAACATGTTCGATTGGATGGATGGAGGCCTTTTCTAATGGTATGGTTAGACAAGAATTGCTCTGAACTTGTTTCTAGATATTCTAACGCTGCACTTTTACGTAATTAAATTTTATTTGGAGCAACTTGCATCTAAGTATTGGATCTTGTCTTCTATCAATAACAATGTGCTAATATAGTAATTTCCTTACTCTTATTTTGCAGATGTAGTTTTGAGGCCATTATCATTTTCACCAACAATGGAGGTACCATGACGCTCTTTGGCCTTTGCATGCATATTCTGACAGTATAATTAGTCGTGCTCACTCATGATGTATACTGGATGAATATTTTACAGGGAACATCAGCAGCCAGGGATAGTGGAGGCTCTACATCATCCCGATCAGACAGTAGCTGTGAGTATGAGTCCATGATCAAGTCGCATACCTCTCATCGTAATCGCCGTTGCTTTATGTCCAAAGCAATTCACCCTCTGTCCTTTCCATCAGAAACACCCACTAGGGAAAATACTGGTATTCCCCCCTCTGGGCTGCCAGATTTTGATGCTATAACTCCTCAAAGTGACAGACACCATTCTAGCAGCGCTAGTGGTAGTTTTGATCTCACTGAAATACCCGACCCATTAGAATACGATCTACTCAGCAGGTCTCGCAGTCCTGCAGATTGTTTCAGATGTGGTTTGTGTGAGAGGTTCCTTTCACAAAGATCACCTTGGAGCTCTCGTAGGATCATCAAAAGCGGAGATATGCCAGTTGCTGGAGTCCTTTCCTGCCGTCATGTCTTCCATGCAGAGTGCTTGGAACAAACAACTCCTAAAGCTCGTAAAAATGACCCTCCATGTCCCATTTGTGTCAAAATTGAAGAAGAGAACTCTCCGGACCAACGAGTCTTTTCCAAGTTGAGGAATAGTTTCCCTCGCCTTAAACCTTTTTGTGAAGACGGACCATCCAAGCCGTGGGGCTGTGCGCAGGCAGGAGACTGTGTCGAAGGGGCATTGCACACACCTACTCGGAACACATTGCTGTCCCTTAACAGGAGCCGGTTTAGAAAAAATCTTTCGTTGAAGGGTAATCCAGGTCGAGAATTTCCAGGAAAATTGAGGAAGAGTGGCTCTTTTTCTCCCCAGCTGTTAATCGGATCGGTCGAACACGGTGCTGCTGGTTCGTCCAAAACAACCGGAGGTTCAAGTGTCAAGTAATGAGGAAGTTGTGTATAGACTGGCATTGTATTTTAGGGATGAGAATGTTGCCTGTTGTCAATGTATTTGGGTCTTAAGGTTGTTTATGGAATATTGTCTTGTAGGCATAATTGTAAGGATCAGATGATGTTTCCAGCATTTCCTGTTGTATTAGAACTCCTTAGCAGAAAAGTGTCGATCCTGCTAATAGCATGCTTGCTGATATTTATGATCCAATTCTAAATGAAGCTGTGAAGACTGAGATGGCGATATGATTTGCTAGTTGCCATTTTCATTACTAGATATTGTGTGCATTATTGTGGTCAATGAAAAGGGTATGAATTTCATTTAGAGAAGTTAATAGTAAAAGCTGGCAGCATTTTGAGTAACTCCTCGATCTGGAGTTCTGCCTGAGGAAGCAGGAGTCATGGTGGCTGCTGAATCTTCTATTGGTGCATGCACCTAGGATCTTGGGGATGTTTTATGTCAAATCATTCGGGATAATGTTTGCATGCTTTGTCTTACTGCAATTACTTGCATGGAGGTGATCGATACTTACTACTTTTTTCTTTTTCAAGAAAAGAGTTACACAACCTATGCATCTTATCTCGCTGTGAGTATTGCCTTTTATTCGCTTTATATATATATATGTATATATGTTTATATTTTTGGGATAAAATAGATCCTTTTACCGAACTGTGAGTGTCGCTTTTCTTTGGATGGAGTGATTTGCATTTATAGAAGTTAAGAAGTTGATAGTAAAAATGAGTTGTGAAAATTAGGTGCGCTTGCAATTACAAGGCCGAAAATACTAAGAATTTGTTTTAAATTACTATCTTCTTCTAAAAATTAAAATATTTTTTACGAGATATTAAGAGTTTGATGATATAATATTTTCCTGTAACTCTTTCAATGTAAAAGTTAAAACATTAATTTTGCACTGGTGAAAGCGGAAGCTATTTTACCATATAATTTTGAAACAATTATCAAAATGGGCTAGCAAGACTCACTTGACATAAGTCAAAACCCACTTACAGAGAACTGAATGTGGCCTCGCTTCCTGGGCCACCAGAAACATTTTCTGGGCGAAAATGTTCCCAAGATGAATGAGGGCCCAACATTTCAAAGCAAGACAAGTATTTATATGAACAAGCCCACGGTTCATTTACCCTTATATTCTTTTTCATTTACTTGTTTTCTTCTTATCGGAACCAAATTTTATTCCCTTCCATTTTGACTATCAATAAATAAATAAATAAATATATAAATACATAAATAAAGGAAAAGGAGAAAAGGGGACCATATATGAGAGTTTGCCTAAACTCATGTGGTAGTGTTTGCATAGAATAGGACAATTGCACAATCTAATGGAAAAATGACACAATTGGATTTGGATCTTTTTCATGTGCCTAAAATTTTTTTGCTTTTATGTACCTATACAACAATTTTAGTCTCCACTATCCATATTTAAGGATTTTTGTCATTTTCATACAATTTGCTTCTCTCCACAAATCAAATTAAGGTATTTTCTTTGTCCACATGATTCATTCCTTTCCCTTCAAAAGATCATGTTAGGGTGGTCACAATTTGATTATTGGAGCTTTCATCACCTACTCAAATTTTCTTGTTCCATGAAAAAATAAAATCTATTTATGGTCATGGTAAGGGCTATCAATATATCCTAGCTAGTAGCTACCCATTTCTCTAAATTTAGATTCCTAAATTTAGACTCCATATACAAAAGTTTCATTTTTATCACTTTTGCACTTAAAAAGTAATTTCAATACTTGACTCTTTTTCAGATAAAGTTAGTTCTACCATTAAAAGCTAAGCAGTAACAGAATATCATTTTGGGTCATCTATTTTGGAATATGTTTTATGGATGGTTGTCAAAGCATGAATTGCATATCTTCAAATCTTCATTTCAAATTCTCTATTTCAATCTAATATTTCATCTTATATTGCATATTCTCATATACATGGGGGGAAATATACAATAATCTGTCGTGTTATTCTTCTTCAACCAAAGTGGAATAAAATATAAAACAAGAAAAAATTTAAAGAAAAAGAGAAACTCAAACATGTGACAATGGGTCCATGAACAATTGAACATAATGGGTTAATCCATATCTATAAAAAATGCATTTTATTGACTTGACTTCCTTGTGTACTGAAAACATGGTGGCCCTTTCATTTTATGACACTGTTCCTAGGTAAGCATTTCATCTTTAGTCTTTAGCAGATATATATTTTTTAAGCCATTCATATGAGTTGTCCAAATATTATTAGTGGCTGGTGAACACACTAGCACCCAAAAGTGTTACTTTGCTTTTTATTTTTGTTAATGCAATCTAACTCATATACCTGTCATTCTTGCCTGTGCATGCATAGATAAATATACATATATACATATATATATCTATAATTATTCACTCTAAATATTTTTTTCCATTAACGCGTTAAGTAACCCATCTAGAGATGTTAAACCCAAAGGATAAGTGAGTAGGAAAGGGATGAATTTTCCTAATTATTTTTCCCAAAAGAAACAACTTTATCCAATCTAATAATTTTGGGGGAGGGGGTGTTTATGTTAGGTTAAAGCATAAGAGGGTTGACATCTTTGAGTACAAATAAGATTTTTTTTTTAATTATTATTAGTTAAAAACAGAATCAAAGAATAGTTAATAAAACAATTTTCGAACTCAATCTCAAGAGTTTCTTGTTCTTATGGAAAGTGCTCTACAATGCTTAGTTTGTCAGCACTGTGCCCATTGAGAAGAGAATGTTAAGGGGTTCACATTTGCCGACGGCTTAAGTCTAACTTATATTGAGGTTAAATATTTTCCAGTCAAGCATGAAAACTCAGTCTTTGACTCTTTGTTGTAATATTGTGTCCCAATCATTTATTGAAGAAAAATATAGCAATATATCAATTGTTTCAAGTCTCCTAACTTTTTTTTACGAAAAAACACTTATGATATACCATTGTTACTTGCTGTCCCAACTGATATACATATCAGTTCTCTCGATCATTAATATATTCAATCTTTTTTGTTAAAGAAAAAAACAAAACAAAAAGATTATTAGAAAGTGAAACTCTACCAAATAAAATCAATCCACACTCCATAAATTCTATCAATTTCATAAGGTATTTGAAACCCACTTTCATGCTTCCTCTCACTTCAATGCTATCATAAAAAAAACATTAATGAGATTTGAAATAAATTTATATTGTTGAATTGGGCCAAATAAAGCCATGCACAAACATCTACTATATAAGGACAATGAAGCCATGTGCTGGTTTGACATTTTATCTTTTTTCACTAGCAAAAACTGTTGTCACATTTAATAGACTAGCTGGGTTGCTATATAGCCAGTTGTTACCCACCCATCCAAAGAAAAAGAAAATCCTTTTTCTTTCTTTTTCAGCTTGCTTGACCAATGAAATTTAATTTATTGTTTTCTTTTTCTTTTTCTTTTCAATTTTTGATGCCTTAATTAATTAATGATTGGTAGAATATAGAAATAATGTAATTTTTAGATGGATTAGATGTGTTGCTCCTGTTTTTATTTGTGATCCTTAGATTATGAAAAGAATGATTATCTTAATAATCTTCGATATCTGTGTACCTAGTTATAGAAACGTTTTATGTGATCAGAAAAATTACAACAATCCCTTATGTTGGTAGTGGAATACATGACAGAGTCTGATCGACCTTGTAATTAGACCATCTTAAAATTTAAGCATGTTAGATTAATAGGGTCTCCACTTGTAATATTTCAACCAATATTGTAGGCTTTTAGAGAGTTAATTGAGAAATTCATCAAGTTCCTTTAAGTTTTGTATTTGTTGAATTAATGCTAAGGGATGTTATTATAATTTTACAGATTATAAAGATAATTTTGTAATTATAGGTCAAACTCTAAGAGATTTGAGATAATTATTATCCTTATAAAATACGTGGTTAATTCCCAAAATGATCCACATGAGATATCGATTCCAACATTAAATTATCCAAGGAGATTTTTTTTTTTCAACTATGAAATTAATGCAATGTCGCTTTTGATTAAATGTTCTTAGCTTGTTTAATTTGACCAAAATCAATTTGAACTAAGACTTTTCTACGTCTGTATCTTTAAGACCACAAAAATAGAAAAAAAGGGTGGAAAGAGGAAATTATTGATCAATAACTCTACATTTAATACCAAAAATACATAAACTAAGTAAAACAAAATTTGGGTGCTAAAGAAAAAAAACCTAAGAAATTTACACTTTAATTTTTTTATTTTTTTTTTATTGGTAATTTACACTTTAATTTTTGAATAGACAAAAGAAATGCTGCTGTCCTCCCCTTATACTACATACAAAAATAAAATATTGTTATTGAGATTCCTACTCATTATCCAATCTTTGCCAGCTCTTGTCAGTCTTTTTTCCTAATTATCTCTATTTTTAATTCGCAAAGATACCTTTTCATTGTTCTTTTTTCATCAAAATTGTATTTATATATATTATTAGATTATTATTGTTATTTCTGCCCCAATTTATTTTTCTAATTTCTTTATCGAGGAAAACCCTCAAAATAATAATGCATGTCAATCTGCCAACTGTCAACTAATATATATATATATATAATCTTTATTTTTTCTAAAATTTCTAATGAAAAATATTGTGTACGTAGGGCCAAAAAATTGAATAATGAAATTTGAGAAAAAGAGAGTATTATCATTATAGAAGAAAAAGAAAGTAATGGTAAGCGTGAATCGATTCACGTGCAGATCTAATGATTAGTATTAGGCCAAATGATCATTCTTTTTTTTTATATTTTTTTATATAAATAAAATGAGGTAGTTACTATGCTTTGTAACAGAAAACGATTGTACAGACAATTATGGCAGACAGGGAAAAATTCTGCACTTGATCTTTGTCGTCTGAAAGCGGGTTATGAAATATTACAGGTAATTTTGTGTGGTCATGAGTGATTATTGTGTTAATTATCACTTAATCAATTTTTTTAGGAGACGTTAATGTGTTATATAAGTCACACCGTTTTCGATGTCAAGACATCGCAATACAAGAGGAATTGACTTAGCAAAATTAAAAATATTTCTAATCAGTCTAGCAAGAATATGAGCAACTTTATTAGCGTCTCAATCTACATAGCCAAAAAAAAAAAAAAAAAAGAAAGAGATAATTGGGAATTTAAGTGGAAAGGTTTTGGCTATTTTTATTAATAAATGCTGTTATTTAAAAGGTTAGTCTTATGTTGATCCCAATAGCTCAATGGTAGGCTCAGAGATAGACTTAATGATCAGAAGAATTAGTATCATTGGTAACAAGGGAAAAATCTCAAAATACTACAAGACTTGTTTATTTTTTGATTGGTCAAAAAAATAAATTCTATCGATCACTCAATAACTCAGCATAGAGGGACATGAGTTTATATTATAAACGCCTTCAACCATGCACAATAAAACTAAGGTAAGTATCTGCCTATAATTATGTTCAATATTGGTTCACGATTAAACCCGTTTAACAGCTTACGTGTAGATCGACCCAGATAGTCATTTTGTACCACCTTGAATCAAAATTTGTTTACCTATATTAAACTTAAAAATTAACATGCTTCTTTTTAAGTGATTCTAGTATTTGCAGTCAATTGACGAATAAACAAGAATGATTTGCATGTTATAAAATAATAAAATATGACAATTGTTTTAAAATGAAAGGTGTATAACAAGAAGAAGAGAGAATAAATTTG
>JACFYI010003544.1:413034-429317 GCA_014898755.1 Handroanthus guayacan | reverse complement strand
GTTAGCTAGCATAGCAGGGCTGGTTCCTTTCACGGACAGTATGAATCCCGGCCTCCACTGGATTCAGCAAATGAGGAATAGCTCGGACGGTGCCGACTTCGCTTTCGCTGGGACCTTATGCTGGTATATTTGGCACAACCGAAACAGAAATCTTCACGCTCAAGAGACCTTTTCAGCCTTGGAGATCCTTACCTTTGCAAGAGGGTGTATTCATGAGTATTGGGACGCTGCTGCCCATTCTCTAGTGAATCAGTGTCCAAATGCTGTGCGGGCCTAATTCTCCGTTGTCTTGTTCTCTTGTGCTTTTGTTTTTGTCTTTTTTGTCTTGACTCTTGGTTCTGTGGTTTATATAATATCCTCTTTTCTTTCAAAAAAAAAAAATCAAATATATATCCAAGACATACAAGATCAGATTTAAATTTGACCAATTGATGATCTTAGATTTTCTTGCTGTCTATAGTTTGTAAAATTTCCTGTAAAGAGACCTTATAATTATCTTTCATGCAAAATTAGCTATTATAAATAAATGAAAAAAAAAGACCTTTTTTTTCCATAACCTTTTTTATACTTAGGAGAAACCCAACATTCCTTAACCGTTTAGGTTTAGGAAATATTACATGCATTAACACTATATATAAAATCTGATTAAATCCTCCTTCTTCTTTAATCTCATTTTCGTATTCATTCTTGTCTGAGTAAAATCAATGGTGAAAAACAGTAAGATTTCGACGAGCATGATGAAGAGGACAGCCTCAGCCATGGTGGCAAGAAGTTTCAAGAAAATGAAATTGGCTTCGTCAACGAATATTGAAAATCTCCCTAAAGAACTGCTCATTGAAGTATTAGCTCGAGTTGCAGCTTCTTCGTTACCAGATCTCTTTAATGCAAAATTGAGGTAAGATTTATGCGTATTTTAGGAGGTTTATTTTCATTTTATTAATGTTTTTATGGTTTAGTCTATAATTTCGCACAAGATTGTCTGATTTTGATTGTCAAGATTGTTCGATATATGCATATTTTATGAACTTTTTTTTTTTTTTTTTAATTTCGGTTTGATTAATGTTTTTATGGTTAATGTATAATTATGCACAAAGATTCATTATTTATAGATTTTTTTTTCTTGTTTTTTTGTTTTTATGTTTTTGTTTTGGTAAATGCAGTTGCAAAACTTTTCATGAAGCTGCTGAGGATATACATGTATATCGACATGTGTCCTTAGACAATTTTCCATTTGTAGAGTGGAAATCTCCAAGTGAAAAGCAACAAGATTTCTTAACAAGATGCGTGGAATGCCAAAATCCTGAAATCATTTTTAGACAAGGAGTGGTAAGCGTCACACTCGCTATCACTTCTTTTGCATTATGACTTATATGACTTAACTGGTTCTAAATCAAATATATTTATGCAAGAATCTTTAATACTTTCAGGTCGACTTTTTTAGTGGAAAAGGAATTGAATCTGGGCTTAGGTGCCTCCAAAAAGCTATAAATTTAAAGCACAATGGCGCTAAGTATGTTGTAATATGCATTATCCTTTTCTTTAGTCGCGACGATGAATTAAAAGAAAAAGGCATAAAAATACTTGCAAGAATGAAGAAGTCCAAGAGGCAAGAATTGAAAGTACATCGCGATAAGTTTATCAACATGTTGAGATCGATTTGGGTGAAAATGCCACTTACACAACGTCGTCCCCTATGTTGTACTAGAGTAGATAACCACAAGAAGAGAACAGGTTGGCCCAATGAAGAAGAAGAAGAAGAAGAAGATGTACGTTGTGAAGTTTGCAGTGCATATGCTGAAGTTAATGTTTTCAGTGGTATTCGTTTTAGTCAACAATGTCTGTTGTCAGATAACTTCCTTCCCCCAGTTGTTGATCAAGTCATGGAGCATTTTAGTTAGAAAAGTGCTGTTTTGACCATAGTCAGGTTATGTTGCTGTTTTCCTTTTCATGATATAATTTGTATAAACATTAATTATACGCATGTAGTTTTTAATATTTTGGATTGTATTTTGGTGAAGTATTATTTTTTTCCTATCTTGAAATTTATAAAACAATTTGCTTAGGAAGAAAATGTGTTGGTACAAATTAAATTTTTTTCTTTTGGATAAAAAAGGTTGGAGATATAGATCCATGTCAAAACTCAATAATAATTGCCCTATAAACTTATAGTAAATAATGTGTGAATTTTGGGTTGTGAAATTCATTTATATCAAATACACTAAGCACACAAATTCACAATTCATCAAAAGAGTTTCAAATAAATTTAAATTCGTCAGTCTGATCAATTGGAGTGCTACCTTTGGTCGGAGATTGTCGTTGTATCTTGTAAGGCCTTTCGCTATTAACCTTCTAGTACTGCAAAGAGGCAAATAAAGCCTTACAAGGACTATTGGAATAACAGGCCTCGACTCGTTTTAAGTTGCAATTTTAGACTGGACGATTTCAAGTAATTTTTCCTTTTTTTTCTATTAGATGTTTAATTTTGTTTGTAATTGAATGATTGATTTGAAAAATACAAGTATCACTACAATTCCCACTTATTTTCCTAACAAATAATGCAAAAAAAAGAAAACGGTCTACACAAAACTTATCTAAATGGGTGCAAGAAATAGTTTCCTAAGGTTCACTTACATATTTGTAATTAAGTATTATTTATCTATAATTAAATTGCTAAATATTGAAATAACTAGTTAATGATCGATTTATTCAAAAGGCAAAATTGCAAAACCTTTCAATACAGGGATCATTTGCACTTTTTAACATGAATTTGTCAAGTTGACATCTTAAGAAAATAATTTCAAAATTCGTTAAAACAGAACAATGTTCACTAAAAACTTTTAATATGGGTAAATTTATCCTATGTGGCAATCTTTTCCCGATTTGTCATTTTACGGGGCCTTACAATCCTACAGGACTGCAATCCCTAGCTAATTTGGGAAAAAAAATAAATAAATAAAAGTCACATCATTTACTTATAAGCACTTTCCAAGGTGGAAATATCGGGACATGAAAACTCTTCAATACTTTTAGGGGAGTTATAAATGCAGAGCGTAAATTACTTTGGATTTTTGTTATGCTATGTATAATATAAGTAAGTTCTGTCCGAAATGGGAGGACAAGATTGGCTTCATTTATATATTTGTTACCAAGTATTATTTATCTATAATTAAATTGCTAAATATTGAAATGACTAGATAATGATCGACATATTAGAAAGGCAAAACTGCGAAATCTTTCAGTAATTAGTTATCATTTGCATTTTTTAGCATGAATTTCTCGAGTTGACATTTTAAGGCAATAATTTAAAAATTCGTTATAACAGAACAACGTTCATAAAAAAATTCTAATGTGGGCCAGAACTTATCCTATGTGGCAATCCTTTTCCCAATTTTTCATTTTTGGGACCTTAAAATCCTACAGGACTCCAATCGCTTGCCAACATAGAAAAAAAATAACAGCCACATTATTTACCGATAAGTACTTTACTTCGCGTATATATAGGGCCATGAAACATGAAAAATTCTTTGATACTTTTATTTGGATTTTTGTTATGCTGTGTATAATATAATTATTTTAATTTAAACCCTTTGAAAATAAATTTACATTTTACATAAATATTATATATTAAAGTGATAATAAAAAATTTTGCAATAATTATTTACATATAAATAATTTATAATATATCTACATATATGTATATATCAACATATATGGCTATATACGATATATAGACCCTATGAAATCATCTGACTATATTACATGTGCATTGCTTTTTAATTGTGGTATTTCAGTCAATATTACATAAATATTGAATATGACTTGAAGTGTATTATTGTAAATCAAGTAATAATAAAGAGATAATGACAACTCTTCATACTTAATTATGAAAGATCGTCATATAAAATAGGCCAAATCTTAGAGAAGGTCACGGCAATTTTTCATTATTAGTAAAATATCAATTATCTTATTATTTTAGAAGCCTGTCATTTAATTAGGAAACATCATTCAAGGAGAGAATATGAATGCTTTGGAGAAATCCAACCTTTACCCAAATACCTACAAAGAGACAGTCCCACGTGGGAGTTAAAACTTGGGTCCAAAGAAATCCAATATTTAACAACATTTATTTAAAAAAAAAAAAAACGTAGGAAAATTCTATAATTCTTTGGACTTTAATTTCGGAAAAATTTCACTTTCATTTCCTTTTGCACTTGGGACTGTAAACCTATATTAGGATAGAATAAACAACCCTCTGTAAAGACATGTACCAAATCCTATTTTTCCTTTCATCAAATAATACTCTCTATATCATCAATGAATAAATGGGGAAAATTAGTAAGCTTTCGACGGACAAGAATCGGGCAACATCGATGATGGTGGTGAGAAATTTCCAGAAAATTAAACGCGTTGAGACAAGTATTGAAAATCTCCTAAGAGAATTAACTGATTTCTGAAAGTAATAGCTTGAGTTGGGGCTTCTTTGTTTAACGATGTCTTTAATGCCAAGTTGAGGTAAGATTTTTGCGTATTCGATGAAGATCGTTTTGTTTTTAATGTTTTGATGTGAGTATATATATGTACGACAAGGTTTTTCTTGATTGTCCTAGTTTAAGAAATTGAAAGATTATCAAATATTCAAGAAAAGATATTTGATCAAAGATTTCCGATTTAATATCTTGTTTAAGGAACTATTAACAAGAATGTGCACATACGTATATGAATATTGTTCACTTTTTTCTTTTATGTCGTCTGTGACTGTGATAAATGATGATGAATTTTTTGTTTGGATTAATAATGTCCAGCAAAGATTTGAGAAGATAACTAAATATTCAAAGAAAGAGACAAAAAGATAAATAGATAATATATACTGAATAATTATATCAAGATTTGCGATTAATTAATATGTTTTCCGATGATATATCAAGAACGAAAACATATACAATTATTACCTTTAAACATGAACATGGGTTGTTCTTCCCTTTGTCTTTTCTTATGGAATTAAAATGGATTCTTTTTTGGTTTTTATTTTTAATATTGTCTTTCTGATATTTTGGTCAAATTTAGAAGTTGAACACTAAAGATGTGCACCTTTTATTAAAAATGGGTGTGCATTTTCTTATATTTCATATTTGGTGTTTTGCAGCTGCAAAATGTTTTATGAAGTTGCAGAGGATACACGTGTATCAACATATGTCTTTAGATGATTTTCTATTAGTGGCATGGAAATCATTAAGTGAAAAGCAACAAGCTTTTTAACAAGATGCGAGGAATCTCAAAATCCTAAAGTCATGTATAAACAAGTTGTGGTAAGTCTATATATACATACAATACTATTTAATTTGCATCAGTGTTTAATTTATTAGTTCTAACTTCAATATGGTTATGCGATGTTCTAGGTTGATTACTATGCCCGAATAAAAAAAAGGTTTTGATTTTGGACTTAAGTGCCTACAAAGAGCTGAAAAATTAAAACACATTGGGTCAATGTATGATATTGTGCATTGTACTTTCCTCTAGCCAAGATGATGCATTGAAAGAAAAATGTGTAAAAATGCTTGCCGAAAAAATCTATAAAGAGAGAACTAAAATTACATCGTGACAAGTTGATCAATATGTTAAAATTCACTTGGGTGGAAAATTCACTTATAAAAGATCATCTCTTACGTTGTACTGGAGAGGATAATCACAAGAAGAGAACGGGTTGACCCAAACCACCCCACGAAGAAAAGGATGTGAATTGTGAAGCTTGTAGTGCAGATAGGAAAATTAGTCTTATTAGTAGTATGTTTTCTCAACAATGAACTTCATCTTATTTTTACTTAAAAAAAATCGCTTAGCTTTCTTTTAGATGTATATGTGACTTTTTTTTTTCCCCTTAATCTTACATGTCCAAGAAAAATCATCGAATTTCCTTCTTATGTCACATCGAGTATTTTTTTTATTATTTATTTGCTGATCTAATGTCGCATGTATGGTTACGTAGTATATATTGATTTTACCAAATTATTTAACTTTTTATAGCTTAAATAAATGATATGGGCAGAAACATTTTTTTCAAGGTCAATTTGGTCCAATCACGTCCAATGGTTTCTAACAAACTTAGTTCCCTTCCTCTGACAAAATACCCGAACTCCCCTGCTGCTGAGATGATCCTTCGACTGCAAATCCCTACCCCTCCAAAGCCCTTAAATACCCAAAACGCCCTCAAAACCCTCCTCTCCGCCACCACCAGCACAGCGGACTCCGGCATTAAATTCCGCCGGAAGCTACTCTACCTCCAATCCCTTAAAGTTAATCCCGAGAAAGCTCTCTATAAAAACCCAAATCTCCGCTCTGCCCCCCTCTCCACCCTCCACTCCATCACCCAATGTCTCTCATCAATGGGCCTCGAACTCTCCGCCATAGGCCGCATTCTTGACATGTATCCTACGCTTCTCACTGCAGACCCTTATGGTGACATATATCCAATTTTCGATTTTTTGCTCAATACTGTCGAAATTCAATTTCCCGAATTTCGAAGGGCGGTAATTCGGTGCCCTAGACTTCTTGTTACCAACCCGGAAGCTCGATTGAAGCCCACATTTGAATTCTTGACGCAATTTGGCTTTTCAGGCCCGAATAGATTAACCTCTCAAACGACATTGTTGTTGGTTTCGAGTGTTGAGTTTACGCTAATTCCAAAAATTGAGTATTTAGTGGGGTTGGGGTTGGAGTGCGACGAAGTGAGGAATATGGTATTGAGGTCGCCGGGGTTGTTGACATATAGTGTGGAGAATAATTACCGGCCGAAGGCGGAGTATTTCTTGAAGGAAATGAATGGGGATTTGGAGGAAATCAAGACGTTTCCACAGTATTTTTCGTTTAGTTTGGAGAGGAAGATTAAGCCGCGTCACAGGCTTTTGATGGAGCATGGATTTTCAATGCCGTTATCAGATATGTTGAAGGTTAGTGATGGAGAGTTCAATACACGGTTGATTGAGAGGCGTTTGCAGATGGCGGGGGAGACGCTTTTGTAGCTATGTAAGTTGCTTTTGTTTACATTTGTATATACATGGAGTTTTGATTTCCACATTTCCTGAAATGGACGTGTTATATCAAATACAAGAGTTCCTCTGTCATACATTGTGTCCATGATTGCGAAATCGTCGACTAACTGTTCACAATTATGTTTGTGCTATGATTTGATGAGGGGTCGAAAATGTGCACTGTGGTTAGTTTAGTTCATTTTCATTCAACTTGTTCTAATCATTAATGATCTGGCTCTAACAAGAAGTGAGTTGGATGTGCGGTTGATTGAGAGGCGTTTGCGGATGTGGAAGGAGAAGCCATCGTAGCTTTGTGTAAGTTGCCATTGTTTGCATTTGTATATCATTGTTTGGGGTAATAATCGGAGTGCTTGTAAATGCAGTTGTGTATTTCTAGATTTTTTGAAATGGACATGTTTTATCAAGTATAAGAATTTGTTCTTTTTTTTTTCACTTTTTTTAGTCCCGCAATTGTGTCCATGATTATGAAAATGCTGATTAATTGTGTTCGTGATTATGTTTGTGATATGATTTGATAAGGGTGTCGACACCATGCAATCTGTCATTAATTTTGTTCCTAACACAAGAAATGGGAGGGATGCAAAAGATCGTGGAACCCATTCTTGCGTCACAATATTGAGTGAACATATAGAGTTGCAAAACAATTTTGATTCATCTCTTATTGTTAAGATTGAATTGTCTCATGAGGATGATGAAGCTTTATATATTACTGTTAGTGGATGACACTATTGAAATAGAATAATTAGTCGTCTTTTTTGTATCTTGCACTGAAAAACAACTAAAACAGAAATATTTTGAAATTGAGATATTATACTGTTGCACTTGGCTTTTCATGGAAGTTTGGTAAGATGTTTTCCTGCAAATGCATTTCATGGGAGTCTCAGTTTTTGCTTTAGCTTCTAGGGACACAAAGTACCAATGCACGTAACAAGTCGGAATTCCAATTTCTCATTTTTGCATCCAATTGATCCTGCCAAGCCCTCATTAGCTATGCAATTGCCATGACGGAATCTATATCAGACAATACGTAGGATAATGTATAATTGGGATTTCTGGATATACAAAGTATGATTTGTAGATTCCGAGTTTCAGATTGTTTGATAAATGTTAAGTAATATATATGTTTGTAGATTCCGAGTTTCATATTGTTTGATAAATGTTAAGTAATATATATGTCTTTGTTTATGTGTGTAAAATTTGAAATTCCTAACAGAACTCAGAGCTACTGCAATCAAATACTCTGACTTACCTGCGGGACATGTTTAACTCACTTAGATATTTGTTTAAGCATGAATAAAAGAATGAACTCCTGAGTTATTATCGACTTCATAGTTTAGTGGTTTCTTTAAGGGATAATGACATGATGTGTGACTTAATTACAGAAATATTTCTTATTGTTTAGAAAAGTATGAAAACATTCCAAGATTAATAGGGTGTCTAGGTGTAGTGTTTAAGTCAAAATTTTAGATTTTCAGGATGTCTATTGTAATGTGACAAAAAACCTATTTGAGTTTTTCAACACTTTTACTAATAGTTGGGTTGTTATAGTCATTCCCAAGTCATCTGGGGGTGTGTATATTATTAAGCCAAAATGAGGGGTATTTGAGGTAACTATCCCAGACCCATATAAGAAATTCCAAAGGTGAATGCATTAATTCAAAGTGCAGTCAAAGTGGTTAGATCATTAAGGCAAAAATGTGTGTGACAATTCTTTCGGGCATCTGCTTCAGAAGATTAGTGCTGGATAGATAGCTAAGACAGTAGTAGACTTTCTGAAATTGTAAGAATGTGAAATTAGGGCTTATGATGATCTGATCATAACCTGACTTTATGATGCAATGCAGAGGTGATTAATGCTGTAGTCATTGGGATTAACCAATACGTAATTACCCTTGGAAAAGGATTGGTCCTTAACAATTCTAAAATGATTTTATTATTTATCTCTGGCCTTAGTTATGTTGGTGTGAATGTGAACTTCATGATGAACAATAATATAGGCCACTGATGACCATTGCTACAACGAGAAGAGTGGTAATAGTCTTAGATGAAGTGGTTGTATGGTATGTGAATGTGATTCATTCAAGAATTTCACTATGAATATGCATGATGTGGCATAAAATATAGAGTAAGATGTATACACCCTATAACCTATGGGGTAAATTACACCTTGCTTCCTAATTTTTTGAAACGTACAATTACCCTTCGAATCACTAGAAAATGTTTAGTTTCAACTTATAAAACCGGAATCCAATGGAATATTTTCGGATATATCTGTTCAAAGTCCCCCACGTATCTTCAGCATAGTTGCATTGAGGTGTTTCAATAGGAATATCTTATCTTGGAAAAAAAGGGTGATAAATTATGTCTAATTTTGCTCTAATTTTGTAGCCCTAATTTTGTCACTCTAATTTTACCTAATTTTGCCCTAATTTAGTCTAATTTTGTCAGGATGAGATATCCTTACTGAAACCCCATTGTTGTACTTACGCAGAAGACATGTGAGGAGCTTTGAATAGAATATTTTGGCACGTTTTGGGTTTTAGCGGGTAAAACTGAACATTTTGCAGTGATTAAGGGATATCGCATGTTTAGAAAAATTAGGAAACAAAGGGCAATTGACATTATAACTTATATAGTTGTCTGCATTTTGCTTTAAAATATAATTGCAAATGAAAAAGTATGCCTTGTGGACGCAATAAATGTATTAGAACATTCTTTTTTAATGGGCTATAAATGGAATGTGACTATTCAACACTTAGATTTAGACAAATGAGAAGCTGCCACGTGTGCGCTCTTATGTCATAGAAATGACGTATAAATAAGATAAATGCACTACATTTTACAATATGCAAGTGATACGTTTACCATAGAATTTATTATTTTGTCTACAAATTTCACCATTTTGGTTCTTGAGAGTTGAAGGATTTCTCTTAAATTTATTCAACGACCCTAATCATATTATGTGCTCTCACCATCAGATTACATATGAGTTTGATTCACGTGACCAGAAAAGATGTCCTCAACCAAATCACTATATATATATATGTATTCACTTATGTATGTGTATATATACACACACATATATGTGTTACAAAAATGCAAACTACTTTCTTTTAATTTTTTTTAAATATAAATGCAAACCACCTAATAAAACAATAATATACGTAATATGTTTTTAACTGAAGTGGACAAAATGCATATTTTTATAAAATATCGGGGGGGCAAAGCAACATCAAATATGTAATACAACAGGGGCAAAATGAAATAGGTCCAATTTCCAAAGCTACCCCTGGCTTATTGGCTTTAAGCTGTCAGTGATATCAGATTATCAGTCTTTGATTGGGTGGAGTTGTACCCAAGTGAAAGAGTAGCATTGAATATTGATGTCAACTAACCAAAACAGAAGAGATAAAATAGGGAAGAGAGAAGTGGGGTCATATTAGTCTTCTCACTTTCTGTATCAGTAACAACACCTGCAACAAAATATATAGCCTGCCTCCTCTGACTTGTTAACATCCATCTCTACCCTTTCATGGGAAAATGTGGCAACACCATCCTTTATTTTACCACTTTTAGCATATATGAAAAATATATCTCAATAATTTGGCAAAATTTTCAAACATGTGTAATATCTTTATCTGTCCAAACATTATTGGACTCATTTTAATGTTAGATATATATATATATAATATAACAAAGATTTTGTGTGTGTTACTTTATGATGTGGTCTTTAAAAGTAGTTATTGTGAACTTTCATGGTCATAATGTTACTTTAAATTAGAATGCGAGGAATAAATTTTATATTCTTAATTGGACAATCTTATATTATAAATTTTCACAATCCACCTTTGCCTTGCGCAATTTATATCACTCTCAACTTAGAACTTTAAATCTATTAATAAAATTAACACATTCAAAAGTTTTCATTAGGTTATTCAGCAATCTAAATTTATGTTTTCCGTTTTTAAAAATTTAAATCAAATGAATTTGAATGAAGTCAAATTATGGGCAACCCGGTTACCAGTTCGTGTAATTGCTATCATTATTTTCCATCAATTTAAATTACACAATTGAAAGATTACCATCTATATTTGGCATTAGACATGTGAAATCCATCTCCTTCTTTGGATACTCCTTTTATATTTCTCTTTTTTTCTTCCTTTCTTCCTTCTCTCTCTCTCTCTCTCTCTCTCTCTCTCTCAATTTCTTTTTTGTGATGAATCCATATTTGGATCTTGGCAGGAGTCTGTAATTATGATTCATGTCAGCTTGGTACACTTCGCCCTACTTAGCTTGGCCGCACTCTTACCATTACTACATTATATAATTACCTGCCTCTGCAGAGTATCCCTGGAGAGTTATGGCCTATGCGGTACAACCAATTTGACTTTGTTTTCCTTCTTGCAAGATAAAGAAATAATTGTTCGAAAGAAATTTATCATTTTTTGTATTTAAATTCAATGCAAAAGCGTGCTCCAGGTTGAAAAAGCAGTTTTCAAGTTGGTTTCTAACAAAAAATTGGAGTTTTATTTGATATATTGTGATAATGATTGTTACACGTTTATGGATGCATATCATAGGCCATGGGTAAATTACAAAATGTTCAAAAGACCTTCCAAAAGTATAATAAACTGGAAAATTGATGTCTTATTAAAAAAAAAGAGGGACAAATTTCTGAACTATATAACATATCTTGCCATACAAAACGTCATAATGATGATACCTAAATCCATGACCACATGAAAGGTTCGTGCACTTCGAGGTGTTGTCTCTTAACACTTATGATCAGGGGTCACTACATAAAAATATAGCATGAGTAACAAAAAATCAAGTGACAAAGTAAAAATTGTCACTAATTTCCTAGAAAAACTGGCAAAGAACTATGTTTTGCCACAAAAAAATGATTTTAACAAATTAAATAATGACAATAATGTATTTATATTGTTATTATTGATAATTAGTGACACATGTATAGTGACTATCTTGTGACAATGAAAATCTTGTTACCAAATTGTAGTGACAATTTTTATTGTCACTAGATTGTCACTATAATTGTGTCACTAATTGTTTATAATAATAATTTATAATACTACTTTTTGTCATTAATAAGTTATATAGTAACAATACAAAATTTATTGTTATCTAAAACGTATAATTAGTGACAAGATGAAAGTTAGTCACTTAATATATATTATTAGTGACAATATTTATATTGTCATATAAATTTTTTTTCCCTCTTGTTCTTTTTTTTTTTTTTGTGTTTTGTTTTTTGTTTTTTTTTTTTTTTGTAGTGGGTTTTATCATGAAAATATAACTTGAATGATGAAAGGGTCAAGATAGCTTATATATAAACTATCTCAAAACTCTTGACTCTTTCAACGTGGGAGAAACATAATGTCTGTCTGCTTTTAAGTTCTTGAGGACAAAATTTCATCAATTATCCTAAGAAGTTTCTTTATTTTCAATTCTTGGCTCCCCAATCCAATTCAGCCTAAATAAATCTATTTTAAAACTTTTTGAATCATCAATTTCAAATTCAAATAAATAAAGTGCCATACATGCCTTGTTGATGGACTGGACACAACCCACAAAAAAGATTAAAAAAGAAAGTATAAAAATCTCAACATATTGTGAACTAGGTTGATGAAAAATGCGAATATGCACATGAATGGAACATGTATTTTGACAAGATGTTAGCATATTTTATTACATGTTAGGCATTCTTGGAGGCAAATAGTAAAGCCCACCACTTAAGAAATTGACCTTGGTGTCTTACTTCATTTTCCTTTATGGCTTCTGTTTCTTTCTAACGAGTTTTGTCAGGTTACTGTTTTTGAGTGTTATAATCCATGCTCCCAACTAGTGTGTGCATGTGTGTGTCAGTGGAATTAAGCAACAATTACCCTTTTCGTCAATTAAAGCAATAAATTTACGTGGGTAAAAATCAAATGTAATTTGGGATTTGCAGAAATTGTTGTCCTACATTTAATGGCTTCATCTTTTCATTCCTTTTGCACTATTTTACGTTGTAAATTTGGAGAGTAACCTATCTCTTCAAATGTAGCATATAACAAAGAAACAGTTAGTCTTGCTTTTCAATTTTTTTTTTTATCTGCAGCGCAAGCACGTAAATATATATGTTAAAGTATTTAGAAGTTTATTTCAAATAATTTGTAATTACACTATGTGTAAATATGTTGAATTAATTGCTTATAGGTAATTAACTATATTGGATTATCACAATAGAGCTCAGTTGGCATTACACAGTAAGTGGGTAATATAAATTCTTGCCATTTCCGTGTGTCATGTGTTAACATGTTAGATTAACTAGAATGTTGCTAATGAAGGATGTCATGTTTTTCTTAATGGGTTAAAATTAAGATTTGAGAATTAAATGCACGATGCTGAAAGCCACACGTCTCCCCACATCAGAATGAGAGGAAAATACTGAGTCGGAGGATATTCGCCAAGCAACACATTTAGCAACTCCAACTATTTTTGTGCTTTCAAGATCAGATTATGTCGAGTTTAAATCTGATAAGTTGAAAAACTCTCCTCATTCAAACAAATAAAGTGGGCTAACTTTGAAAATGCTTGTCATAGTAGTTGATAAATCATTTCAATTTAGTCTGTTTATGTTTATCCGTAACTCATAACTAGACTTGCAAGGTGGGATTGGCAAGATATGAACTTGCCCACTTGGGTCCAATGCCTTTTGATCAAAGTTAACTGATTTTCACGGTTGATATGTAACATGACATTTGTTGTTTGAAATTGTACTAGAATTTGATCATGATGTTTTCTTGTTCTTTTCTCACCGTGTGCGTATGTGTTTGATTGCAATCCCACTGGCTAGATTTTGTCCTGTTGTTGAGTGTTGTTTAATAATTAACCCTATAACCAACAGGCAGCAGTAAACATCAAGGCATTTTTCTTTCCATGTAATTCCAAGGAAACACGCCCAACAGAATCCCATGTCATCAGTCCTACTTTTTTATGGTGGGTCATCACTATCATCTCCATTAATTAATATCACCCTTTTCTTTCAACAACCGTACCATTTTGCCCATTTAAGCCCTTTGCAGACTTTTTTTTTTTGATGAATGCCCTTTGCAGACATTGATTAGCTTATTCAAGAATTATACATATGCATTTGCTTGCATAATGCACTTATAAATCCTTATTTATTATGTGGAGTGTATTGCATTTACATTAATTGATTTTAGAAAAAAATATTTATTAGATTGAATATTAACCGGTACAATGACATATGCATTGAAATAAAAGATATAAACTAGTCTATCCATGATTATATGTTTCTATCTCTAAAGGTTTTTTATTTTAATTTGTGTTTCATCTCATATTCTACTAGATAGATGTTGTCAAGCGCATAATATTCACAATTTTGTATTTTTTCAACTTGGAATGTATTTGAAACAAAAAAAAAAAAAAAGAATTAAAATTGTACTGTTCAGAATAGAGGATTCTAAATATTTGAAGAGAAGTCATGAAAAGCCATCAAATTTAAGTGCACTAGCAAGGATTTGAGATGCATGTCTTGAAATGGGTCCGGAGTGGAAAAGAAAAAAAAACCTTTAAAAATGATTTTTTTTCTTCTTCTTTTTTTCGTTTTCGACCAAAAATATGTATTATTACATTTCATTTTCCTACTAGGGCCAAGTTATTTTAATGCATGTCTACTTGTATGAGTGCTACAAGAACATATTTTAGACAAGAAGTTTTGGATGGACTAATTAACAAACTAATTTTGATTGGTACAAGGACACATCATTTTTTGTAACCATGTTATTTTATTTGTCTCCTTACCTAATTTTGGAACTGTTAGAATTGTGTTTAGAAGGTTTGATAATTTTAATTTTTAAATAATCACAACCAACAAATGATACTCATCTGCTCTTAGGTATATAACCTATATTTGTAATCTAATTTAAGAAATAATTATTGGGATATACATTTCATGAATAAATATTTGTCCCACATTCCCAGGGATTTTTTTTTTTCTCTCCTAAAAAGAATCCAAACTTGGATGGAGAATACACTTTCACTCTTCTTTTTATGTAACCTGATTGCCATCAATGATTGTTGCTGTAGACTTGTATAAAGTGTCAAAAAGTGGGGAAGCTTGCACACGTGCGGCTCCGGTTGCTCAGAAGGAAGCCACACGCGGGAGACAAAAACGTTTAAAAATTTAACTTATTTAAGCATAAAAAGATAAAAGTGGAAGACACAAAATAATCATCAATGATCCTAATATTTTTTTTTCTCGTTGGATAAAAATTTACAATTACATACTTAGGTATGTATCCTTTCTGCACTATCAGAATACAAAGAAAAGATATAGTATGAATAACAAGAAATTTGTAGTAACATTATAAGTGTTATTAATTTTATATAAAAGTGATAAAAATTATATTTTTTTACAAAAATAATTTTAATAAATTTAATAGTGACAAAAATATATTATATTGTCACATATCTAGTGACAATAAAAATTTTGTCACTAAATATTAGTGATAATTTTTATCGTCACATATATTATCTACAGTGACAATTCAGAATACTATTTTTTTGTTAATATTGAGCTATACAATGAGTGGTGATAATACATAAATTACTGTTATTTAGAATATACACTGCAAAATTGTTAACTTTTTGCAACCAAAAGATTAACAGCCGTAGTGAAAGTATTAGTCAATAATTCAAAATTAATAATCGTAGTGGATGTGGTAGTCAATAATTCAAAAAATAATTGTGGAAACATAATTTGTTGTGGCTACACTACTGTGAAAAACATCCATCACGGCTACATGCCATGGTGGATTTTCCGCTATACTCATAGAAACCACGAATCATTGCCATGGTAAAGTCGTAACAAATGACTTCTGCCACCGTTTTTTCCTATTAACATCGGTTTTTAAATGTAGTAATTGCTAAAAATTTGTGTAGTATATTATACTAGTGACAAAATAAAAGTTATTATCATTTAATATCTATTGTTATCACAAGAATTTTAGTTTGTCACTCATTTTATATTTCTTTGTAGTAGATATATATGATTTCATAATATGCTTATATATCATCATTTAAATATTTTGATAATTTAAAAGATATCTTAACATCACTTATTATACCAGATTAAGTATATATTCTCTAGGGTTATACTGCAAAACTTTCTAATTTTTTAATTAGCTGAACACACACAGACACACAGTGATT
>JACFYI010003544.1:390214-405102 GCA_014898755.1 Handroanthus guayacan | reverse complement strand
CAAAAAATGTACACACACACACACGTGTTCATTTTAATAAGAAATCTTTCTTTTATGGATTTTGGTTTTGATGATAACAAACTCTAACAAGTTGATTGAGAGGATGCATTCTTGTACCTTTGTTCCCTCTTATGGTGATGCCAAGATAGAAGAAGAGAATTATCTGGAATATTGATAACCTACATTTTTACCTTTAGAAACTAATGGTGACGACATAAACCCGTTCTTAGTGTTTTTTAATATGGTATTTTTAAAGTATCGACATTATTTTATTCTTGATAATTGCAATTACATAGTTAGTAAGTAATTATTACCGGATGACATATATAACTCACCGTCTGGTTTCACAATCTTGCTATCATGCATGTACAGATATTAATAATATCTTGATTATTAGATGCATATGCATTAAGTATACACATGATGCTAATAATTATAATCGGTCGATCATAATACCAATTACACTTGTACTAAGAGTGACTTAATCAATAGTGATTATTATTTAATTTGTGACTCTTACTGAATTATGGACCAAGTAAATATTATTTAGTCATCGTGTGATAGTTATTGATTTAGCCAAACATGATTATTGAACCTATTTTCTGTTTTCTTGTATATATGTGTCACGACCCCTGGCCTTGGCGAATAATGGGCTGGGCTTGGCCTGCAGGGAGCCCAATGTTGTGATCAAAAGTGGCTTGCTTTCTTCTGTAGCTGAAAAGGTCCGGAGAAACGTTGGAAGCAAAACAACCAAGCTCTCTCTCTCTCTCTCCTCCTCTGATAATTTGGTTTTTTTAATAGATAGACAAATATTCTTAGTATATTTCTTCTTAAAATTCAAAATTCAGACATAGGATAAAGGAATGCTATTGCAGTTAGTTTCACCCATAGGCTATATATTGTATTCATTAGGACTAAGCTTAGTAATAAAAAATACACAAAAGGATTATTTTTTTATTATAAAAGAAACGATTAATACATCGTATCCTTACATCAATACATCGTATCAATAATATTAAAATATCAACAACTAACAAGAGAAACTTTATAACAAAGGTATTATACATTAGAAAGCAGAAAAAAAAAAAAAAAAAAGAATGCAACTATTCAGTAGGGAAAAAGTTCACACATGCTAGTAGAAATCAAACTTACAATCTCTTATTATGGAACTAAACATATTATCTTTTATAATTTCCTCATTTTTCCTTTAAAAATTACGATTGTGTTATATTTTTAAGTTGATAATACGCATAAAACAAGAACAAAACAATAAAAATAAAAATAAATAAAACCTACTGTATATGAGAAACTATTAACTGGTAACTTTATTGTAGGAAATGATCGATATATGAATATATAAAAAAGGTACAATGATTGTACCTTTACCATGCCGGACTACGTACCTTAGCCCTCAACAAAGACATTTCTCCATAATTTTCACAAACTCCCTAAAATCAATAAGCCCATCTCCATTACAATCATAAGCTTTGATCATCTTCTTACACTCCTCCAACTCACACCCTTCCTTAAACCCCAAGTCACGAACAACTCTTTGCAACTCACTAGCATCAATAAACCCATCATTATTTACATCAAAAACCCCAAAAGTTTCCTTAATTTCCTCTAAACCAGGCTCTTCTTCCTCAAACAATGACAACAAATCTTTTTCATTGAAACTTGTATTTCCATTAATACCCTCCAATCCACACACAATTCCCACTCTATTCATCATTTCTCCATTAACATACTTTCTTTCCTCACCCTCTAAAGTTTCCCCATTATCACAAGCACTAAAGATTTGCTTTTCCCTCCAAATTATGTGATCCCATTTGGTTGAATATGCTTTTAGGAAAAATTGGACACTTGAAAAAAAATGCTCAATGTCCCCACAAAGAGATTTGAACAGCAAAACTAGCAAATTAGAAATAGCGTTTGCTAGTCCCAACTCCATTTTGGATAATATAGTAATTGACTCTTGCTCTTCTTTCTTCTTATACCTTGGGTAGGGGGTGTTTGGGGTGGAGGGGAGGGGGCTGTTTATGTTTCTAGGTTCCTAGTTTTTACACATATCATCATCTAAACTATGTCCCCATATTTATACTACTAAGGACTTTGGATTCTATATGAAGGCGTCAGAGTGAACGGGTAAGAAATGTGACATTGCATACATATAGGAAATTTAGGATTTTATTCTGCAATTTTTCCAGGAAATTTATGTTTTTGCTAAGAAATACTGCGTCTTCTTCTTTGCAGGCAGTGTGAAACGGGGCAGCGTACTAAAGATGTGTAGTTAATTATATGGAAGATGTCGTGAAATTTCTCTGAACATTATTAATTAATATGTTGGTTTCCACGAAGTTTCTAATGCTTTAATCCTAAGTAACGTTTTCAAAGGTAAATGTCACCTTTGAGAACGTTTATAAAGAATAGATTCATTTATCATGCAAGGCCTTGTTTGGTTGGATTTTTGAAAATAATTAATGTTCTTAGCATTTACTAACAAAAGTTTGAGTAATTACCATGGTTGGTTGAAAGCTGATGTTAATAGGAATAGTGATAGTGGAAAGTCATTTGCTATAATTTTATCACAATAATAATGCATAATTTCTATGAGGATTACAACCAGTGGTTGATGTTTTAACTTAAGTATAGGTCAGATAAATGATATTTTCATCATGGATTATTGGCTATTACTTTCACAGTTGTTGTTAATGTTAGGTTATTGATCACGGCTATTTTCAATTATTTCATAGTGATTCGAATGATTATCTTATCTTTCTCAAATTGTTTGCTTGATATTACCATTTTTCATTCAAAAGCAACTAAATTTATGAGGGCTTTGATGGATAATCCAAATAGAGGAAGTGAATTTAATTATCATGAATATAGTGTCTATAAATGTGGGACAAAAGATTTGCCGACTGGTGTGGTATTATATGCTCACCAAATGTTAAATTATTCTCGACAAATGGGCTATATCAAGCTTTTTCACCCCAACCAAACAAACCTTGTATCTCGGAAGAGTCACTTGTTATTGTCAATTTTTCACATGGGATGCAATCGAGTTTGGATTAATTTTATTGCTCTTGGTAAGATTGAACATCAATTGATGCCGACATAAAATTACTATATTTCTAAGGCGGTGGATCAGGTATCACTGATCCTTCATTTCTTCTTAATTTACGATTTAATACGTAATTCAGTTTTTCATTCCTTTTTTCTCTTTTTCTTTTTTATTTTTTGTGGTTTTCCTTTTTTAATTCCTTAGGGTTAATTCTGGTATTTTAAAAGGAAATTGGTGATGTCACTGTTGTAACATCTGCAAATCTACTTTTACTTTTTGTTAGGAGTAAAAAAAGAATAACTTATTAGGATATTGAGTCACTTAAAAAAAAAAGAGGTAATTGTTATGAAAAAATTACTAAAAATTAATCTTATAGTTAAGATTATAAATTTTCTTGATAAATATAAAATTTTTAAATAACAAAATTACAAGTTATATAGTCAATTTCATAGTTAAAGTTAGTTATGAGAGAGAGTATTTACTTCGATTTTATCATGATTAATTTCGTTATAGATCCGAAACAGATACTCACCCAACTAGCCTAATATTTAATTTGTAGCGCTAATTAAGAAGTTAATTTCCTAACAGTATTTTCATAATGGATACCTAATTATTTCATAGTCATTGTTAATTGGCTACTAATCAATCCCATTTTTCATCCCTCCCATTTAAAGGAAAAAATAATAAAAAGTAAAATAGATGTCCTAGTGTTAATTTATGGGCAAAGTGAACTAAATTATTTCAATTTCTTTTAAAATACTCCATTACTTAATTTTCAAGAAGTTTTCAAATTGGGATGTACCAATTGCCTTGGGTACAATTGGATCTGACAGGCCCAACCACCAGCCCAGGAGATAGATTTTGCTGAAACTTAAGCCCATTTATTTTTTTGCTGGACCTGTTGGTATTATTAGTGTCCATTTAATGGGTTGAATTCGATTACAATTATCTATAATCCAATAAATGAATTAAATAAAAAATCCAACAATTTGATTAGTTACATAACCAAAACGAATTGTACTAATATCTGTTTATTAAAATAAAAATCATAAATAAAATTTACTATAGGCGATGTTATAACTATTAATATGAAAATTTATATTTTTTGGTTAAATAATGTGTACGGTTTTTTGATATGATTATTATAGACTATTATTGGCGCCAAATTTTCTCATTGTGTTGTAAACTTTTACCACTTTTGGAATTCAATTCTACTAAAAAAATTAGGAATTCAATTGTGATTCGAAATATCATGATTTAATTCAAATCTGATCCGTTTATTGTCCTACTAGTTCAGTTTCTCATTTTATTGAAAATTTATTACTTGAAAAATCTCCTTATTCAGTAAACACTCTTTGCTTCTTAATTTGAAAAATTACGTAAAAAGGAATAACAAAAAAAAAAATATATATATTAAAGAGAGAATATGCCAATAGCTGTCACAGCATCACATGCCTGAGGTCCCAATCCAACTAAATTTTGAGCCAAAATATGTGGCCTTAAATTTCTGACAACAACATTGAAATATCTAGCCTGTCTCACCCTGGTCTGGCCCATCACTTACAGACACAAGTTGCTTAAAATCTTGAAATAAATCCAAGAATAACAAGGCATCACCAAATCCAACTTATTATGTAGACCATGTTGCCAGTTGTTATTTGTTAGGTATGTTTGGAGGGTATGGATATAAAGGAGAGCAAAATTGGAGAATAAAAAGAGGCTTTATTCTTATATTTTTTCAACTTTTGGCATCATTGCATTGGAACCTTTTCACCTCAGGAAGAAAGGGTTTTGGCCTTTGGTCATATTCAATTTATCTTTATATTTCACTAATGAGATTAGAACTGATCATAAGGTTGAATCCAGAATTAATTCTAAGTAACTAATTGCAACATGAACAAGAATTAGGTTTCTCTAATCAGGTAAATATTTCTGACTGAGTTTTTTATATGATACAAGGTCCATCCTATTTCCATAATCGTACTCATCACCCATGAAAGGGGATGAGACCTCTATGTGTAGTGCATCATCAAAACATAAAAAAACATCATAGGAACTACCCTGTACCTCAGGATATGGATATAATGTCTTAGTAGATTAAAGCCAACATAATAAAAGCTAATTCTCATTCGAACTTGCTGATCATGTCAACAAAACTCTGTTGTATTACATTCAGTATGAATATTTACAGAAAGGATATTCACTTACAAAAACCTTAAACACCTAGACAATAGTGTATCACTTCATACGGTTAGAATAATACATTCAAGAAAGTTGAAAACGCTCCTTCAGTTCATTCCCTTCTCTTATTTCAAGTCACATAAACTTCATTAGACTGTTAGACCTGAAATGACCTATACAACTGCTAAAAACGATGAAGTTAATCTTATGCACTCTCATGGAAGTTAAGTGATCGCGATAAAGCTGCCGGATTAGCTTGTAACACCCTTAAAGTAGTGTCAATGCTGCTATTCCTCTCCCCCTTCGACTCAAACATCTTAAATAAACCTGTCCCACTAATCGAACCACTTTTATCGTTCTTGATTCCAAGTGTAGACCATATAGAACTCTTTGCAGCTTCACTTGGATCATCAATCCTTAAGTTCTTAGGAATTAAAACAGAACTCTGTGTACTTAGTTTCTTGGAGATATTTCCATTTCCCAATTTTGATGGTCTAGTCGTGGTTCCTTCCCTCGAGTGTTTCCCCAAAGTAGACGAAAATGTTGAAGAAGCCCATGGAATCGATGCAGCAGATCCCCAATATGGTGTTCCTGGATAAAAAGTCACAGGAAAACCCAAAGAACTACTTGAGGGATAGTAAACCTCATTCGTGACACATTTTTGTGATCTTTTTGGGCCAAAAATGAGGAAGCCATTCGGTTTAAAACCCGATAAATGAATTCCATTTGTAGAATCCCCTTGCAGGGTATCTGGAACCATCATATGATGATAATTAGGAACCACAAGATTCTTGTTTTTGCGACGACCTGATCCAACTGGCACGTTTCTCATAGTTCCTCCAGATGTCCAGTACCTTTGACAGTTCTTGCAAAAATGTCTTGGCTGGTTAACGTTGTAGTTGTTGTAGTAACAGAATTTTGTGTCCATGCTGTTACACCGAGGACACGGAAGTATTTCATCGGGCTTCTTAAGTGTCTTTTCTTCAGAGGCACTGCTCTCACTTGGCTGCTCTTTCTCCACAGCTGGTGTATTAAGATCATCACTGATCTCAGATGGCGTTGTGGAATCTGTTAACGTCTCGTCCGTTTGATTAACCGGATCGTGTTCATGATTACTCCCTGTGAACTCTCCTCCTGATACATCCTGTTAAATGAACGAAATTGTATCACAAATTATAGAATTTTACCTGCAAATTTCACAGATTAATTTCAACAGAACTTAATCAGAACTCAAAAGTTCTAAAAGTTTTTTCAATTCAATCAGTTGTACCAAACAAGGACTAAACTAAACAGTTCATTTAAAACCAAAAAATCAAAAAAGAACTAGAGATCTTCAAGAGAGAGCTCAAATCAACTTGTTTTTCATCAAAATTAAAGAAAAGTTCCAATATCTTTCACTGCATAAAAAACATTTCATATTGGATATGAAACAGGGGATCCATAATACTGCATAAGAAACATGAGAATCAAGAAAACCAGGTAAAGTACCATATAAATCAAGTTTAAAACATTAATTGTCCACTTGCAAAGATCAAGATCAAACTTATAAAAATAGAAATATTGTAATTAAGGCCTAAAACAAGTATGATCAACCTATTTAGTTCCTTTATTTCTTACAGAAGACAGTTTATTCCAGCAAACTCACAATTAACACAATTCCAAACTTCATTCATCACATAAATTCAAAACCACAAAAATCCAACTTGAATAAAACCAACCCATCATCACTTTCCAACTAAAAAGAAAAGGGTTCCTCTTAAAATTTCCATAAATCAAATATTTTCAGACAAACCTCGGTGTCTTGTGAAGTGGATGTGGACGAGGAACACTGTGTGTGTTCAGGCACTGTGATATCAGAAACACCCTTTTCAGGCAACAATCCTATGGTCTTTCCGAACAGCTTAATTGCAGTGTCCCTTATAACTTCTGACATTCTTCACTCAACCAAAAAAATGTCTTCTTTTTCCTGTTCTTGTACAATTAACTCTCACTTTCATAAATTTTCAGGTCTTCTGATATTATTTTTATATTTTTTCCTTGAATTCGCAGTGGGTATAAGGGGACGAGGGTAGGAGAGAGAAAGTTAGGCAGGAGTGCCACGTGGCCTTGGGGCATGAATTTACAGCCACAAGTTTGTTTTTGTGGTTTAAGAAGAAAAAATTTTGTATTGGATTTGAGAGAGTTGCCTTTTGTTGGTTTTTGTTCTTTTGATTCTCTTCAAGTGCAAGAGAAAATTGCTTTTTGTCCAGGTCAGCTTTCACTTTCCCAATTCTTGAGTGTAAGAATTTGCGCCACCAGAAAAATTATTTTTCAATTATCAATTATTTGATCTAACCTTTTTTCTTTTCCCTTTTTTTTTTTTTGGCCTTTTGGTAAAGATGTTGAATAAATTCATCATGCACGTCCAGCTAGTTAGCAATTTCTTTCACTTGATTTAATGTTTATTACTATGTTGTTGGGGATTATTTTAGATGCAGTAAATGTAGTTGATTATTTGTTAAGGTTTGTACATTTATTTAGCAACTTATTTAGATTTTTTGAATTAATAGTCGTATTTAAAATAGAAAAATAGAAATAGTCATTCTGTTTCAATTTTATTTCAAGAGATTTAGACCACATAACTAAATAATGATTCATTTATTATTTGCTCTTTGCATTTCGCCGCACATATTTCATTCAATGTGAATCTAGTTAGAAATTAAAGTCATAAATTTTCTAAAGAAGTCTCATTGAAGCATTTTCTTATGTATTCAAACACGATTGATTTTTCCATAAGGATAAACAATCAAGTCATTTAATGATAATTTTCACTCTTTTAACCTAATTTTTCTATTCTTAGTAGTTTCTTCAACTCTTCACTTTATTAGGGAGTTTTGAGTGATAGCCACTGTGCCATCTCTCATAGTTAATTTGTAGATCCATTTTCACCAGTACCTTATATTGAAGTCTCCATTAAATTGAGATTATGATAGATGAATGGGTATATAAAGAAACTATCATTTATCTTATTTTTATTTTAAGGATGAAATATTATTTTAAACAATTTTGTAAAGATTAAAAAATAACGAATTTAAGATTGGAGGAGTGAAGTCCAATCATAAGAATTTCCATTTGTTTGTATTTACTTGGCGGGAAATTGTTTCCCCTTTGAACTTAATATTTTGTATGAATTTCCATTATATGATATAACACCTATAGTATAACGACTTTTGAATTATTGGTGTTCTGCTAGGACTTGAATTCTTTACACTTCTTGAATTTTTATTGTATAGAGTTTTAATAAGAGCCTTCTTCTTTGAAAGGACCTATAAATAGAGTTACTATAAAGCGATTACAGTTATTTCTTTCTTATTATTATTTTTTTCATCTTTGCTCTTCTTTAATTATTTCATAAAACAAAAAACTAATATTTGCAGAACATTAAAAGCTGTCAAAATCTGACAAACGGATTGCACGTGGCAAAATGGACGACGTGCGCACAACGAGCAGGCAGCGTGGGTCCCATCTACAAAAAGTGCGCAAAACAGTCACCCAATTTAGTACCTCTTGATCCAGCTCAGATGATGCGACACGTGTCCCCATGGGTCCCGCATGTGGGGTCCACATTCATCTCCTTGTGGCTGTTATTTGACGGATCCAAATCCAATACAAAAGGTTATCTGAGGATCGTTCTGCTTCTGACACGTGTCCGGGTTCTTGTTAAGAGATAAGATTGGGTCCACACAGTATCCTTTTCTCTATTATCCAGTGAGCTATTTTTATTTTCATTTCATATTTTATATCCTTGGCCAAGTTTTGAGCAATATTTTTCTTCTCTACAATTCAATATCTGAAGAATATTTGGCTTTTTTTGAAGATATTTTCCGAAAATACTTTTTGGCAGTGAAATTTAAAAATATGTGGAGACTGAAATTATCTTTTGATTTAAAGAAATTTCTAATCATTTTTTTTTTAATGTCTTCTAGCACTAACAAATTTAATATTTTTCTTAAAATATGATGAGAGTTTGAAGCATTCTTTTAGATCTTATATTCAGGTAATAAAATGACAAAAAAAAAAAGAATGGAATTATATTCTATTAAAAAAAAAAAGAAAATTCTACAAGTGAAACTTTTGTATTATATTCTAAAAGCAAAAAAAGAAGTAATCTTATCTTAAAATATTTCAAGAATTTGAAGCCTCTTTTCGATCTCATATATATTCCAGTAAAAAATTGAAAAGAGTCTGAAAACAAAAAAGTTGAATTACTTATATAAAAAAGTGAAAAATTGAAATGCACGGTACTGAAAATCTTTTATTTGAATTAATATTTCATCTTTTATTTCATATTATAAATGTAAAAAAAAAATAAAAAAAAATCTATATATTCTACCATCACATGCATGCGAATTATATCAACTATAAAAAAAATAAAATAAAACGTAAAATATTTAAAATATTTGTATGTGTGTGTGTATATATATGTATATATATGTGCGTATATATATATGTATATATATATGTATTACATACTACATTAGATAAATTAAGCTACCCAAACTTGTCTTATTTGAGGAAGATATACCAAATTAAGGGTTGTTTCCCGAATAAATCCAGGCAGCCATATGTTTTTGGCAGGCACTTTTTCTTCTACGTATCCACTTTTAGGGACATGTTTCCCTAATTAAATACTAAAACTAGACAATCTTACCAAACGTTATTTTTAATTAATTTCTAGATTATGCCAATAATTACAAAGACATGGCGGGCCTTGACGGGCAATAAGTAACAAGATTTTAGTCACAACACCAGTTGTATACATCAAGCCTGTGTTCACATTATGGTGCTGCCTAATTTTTTATTTTATTTTATTGTGTTTAATTTTTTTGGGACTAGGTGATATTAATTGCCATCATTTGGAAATTCTCGAGCGTACTTTGACCATTCATTTTTGGAGTCTCACATCATCATGATATTAATAAATCAAATCGAATATGTGATATGGTGTAAATTTTATAATTATAATTAAAAGACACGGTACCGAATCACCATTGCACATACTACATATTATTTGCATTTAAAGTTTTCTTTCTGTCTATATATTAACAATTCTGCACGTGATCCCCGTGTATGTTTAAAATTAATAGTGAAGAAGTGGTTGTTGTTAAATGTAGTAAAGAGTAATTGTAGTTGAAGGATAAAGTTGAAATTATAAAGCTAGTATGAGAATTACCATTTTAGGCTTTCTTTTTATGTCATATAAATAAGTTACTTATTACATACGAACCTATAAGTGATGTTTTAGGCCTTTTAGGATTAAATTATCTGAAAAAGAAAAAGAAGGAAACAAAGAAAGAAATAAGCTAACTTTCCTTTCCTATTTTATCTTTCATCTTCCGTCTCCTAATTAAATTCTATCCAAAATTCTTGACCTCGGAGTCTAAAGACTAATTGGCAAGGTGTGGATCCTATTATGAAACCACTAATTGGTAAGGTATAACTTTTATTATGAATCCACTAAAATTGTACCATGTGCATCCCTAAATGTAGCACATCTTTTTCATCTTTTTTGGCCGACTAAAATGTATTAAAGCTATGTTGTCATTTCAATTCTCTTGACGATACTTTTATAACTGTATATTATAAATCTTCATACAAAAATACCAAGTTTTTCGGTTTCACACTCATAATTATCTTTTGAAACACACACACACACACACACACACACACACACACATCCCCAGGTATTTTGTCTAGTACGACCCTCATCCTATTAATTTAAAGATAATTTAAAGGGTAGATATCACTAATGATCCCTCATATTTTTATTTTTTTCACTTTAGTTCCTCATCTTTTATTTTTAACATTAGGGTCATCAAACTAATAATTTTTATTACTTTGGTCCTTTATTCAACTTTCTAGCCAAGTTTTGTCGAAAAATGACTCGCATTGGCGTTACTCGCCATTTAAAATGGATACAGTTGTTATTTTAAATAAGAAATCTGACAAATAATGACAAATAGAATATTATTTATAAAGTTGATGCTTACATAGGTGCAAAGGATGTTGGTAATTTTTAAGGTCTTTTATTTTATATTTTTTTTATTTATTCCTTATTTAAATGATAATTTTTCAGTTGGGTGATACTAACGTAAATCTTTTTTCCAACAAAAAGTGATTCGAAAGTTGACTAAAGAATCAAAGTAGTACAAACTTATGAATTTAATTAGGAACCCTAAAGTAAAAAATAAAACATGAGGAACTAAAGTGAGAAAAAATGAAAACTTTAGAGACCATTAGTGACATTTGCCCTAATTTAAAATTTAATAACTAATTAAATATTGTTTTTTTTTTTAATTTTCTTAATTTAAAGTAAGTGGACCATAATAAACTTAATTAGTAATTTTCACCCCAACATAGTTTAACTAAAGTGACATAAAACTATAGAGACCCACAATAAATTAAGCTTTTATATTCACGTTGATTCTCATATTAATGTATTATTTTCAATTTAAAGGAAAAAAATTCATATTTTACACTACTATCCAATATCCACATACATATTTATATTCTCGCAAAATCCAATAACAACACGTTTCTCACGTTTATTTAATTTTATAAAATGTGAAAATTCAAAACATAATTTGAAAATATCAATTAAGCATTTAATTTCAATGAAGTGCATCAAATTCAAGTGGTTATCGTACAACAACAAAGTAGTGACAGTACAAACTTATTGTAAATTTGTAGGCAACAAAAAGGCAGACAAAATTCATTCAATCACGACAAGAGAGTCAAACTTTTGGGCATTCCTCGTGACAAGGAGTATTTTCCTCTTTTTGGGCTTCGCTCGGATACTGTCTTCATGTTAATTTCAAAAAGCTACGCGTCAGAAATTATCTGAAACATTTCATGTAATAATATAAATAGACATCGCACTTACGAAGAATTTTGTTAAAATTGGCAGGCAATTCTATGAAGTATTCTCTAAATTTCAAGTAAATTTTCTACTTTTTTGTCTGATTAAAGAATGTCACTCTTTTTTTTTTATGTTTTGAACCAAGGTTTTGTCTTAAGAATCATTCTTTGTTTTGTTATTACACGGACTATGCTTCTGTTGCATGAAAATCAAGGTATTCTTCCACTAGAGGATACATTAGTGTTATTTATATATCAATGAATTTGATGAGGAAAATGAGGAGAAAAAGCTAAAAGTACAACAATTAAAGACGAAGTTATATCATTTGAAGCACAAGAACAATTTTTCTTTGCATTTTCCTTCATAAAATTCATAATCCAAATATAGAGTAAAGGTAACTTACATAAATTTACGGAATAATAACCCCAAAATCTCTAGAGTTTTTTGGTTTAACCATAGAGTACGTTTTAAAATTTGAGAAATTATAATGACATTCTTGCCTCAAATCATGGGGACTATTTCAACAACTGGACCAAACCCCAGAGATTCTCGCTGCAATTATCCCTAAATCTAAATAGAATGGGGAGCAATAAAGGAAAAAAAGAAAAAAGAAAAAAAAAGCTATATTTTCATTTGTGTGTCAATGATTACTTTGGATTTGACGTAATAGATGAAAAAAAAAAAAAGAATATATGAGAGAAGCCCTGGAAATGGTAGAAAAGTGAGTTCAGTAATAACCATCACACTCCAAATCCACCTGTTAAAGACTAAAGCGCATAATTGGCAGCAACAGGGCCGTAGCCAGAAAATTTAAGAAGGTGACGAGATTGAATTGTAGAAAATATAAATATTTTTTTATTTATTTTATAATATGAATCATTAATATATAAATATTTTTTTTAGTGGTGGCAAATTTTGAAGGGGAAGGGGATCAAGATCGGATTCTTAAAATATATTTTGTAGTTTTAGAGATGATAAAGTTTTAATTATATTTAAACTTATATATAAAAATAAAAATTTTGAAGCTAGCAAATCGAATTTACTTGGGATCAAAATTCAGCACGTATTCGACCCCATAAAAAGGACTTTAGATCCTTTACTTCAGTTTATATTTAATCTCTTATTCCATTCCACAACTACATTCCAGGTTTATAGCATCTATAATTTTATATTTTATGAGAAAATATTTATACACTTGGCATGTATTTAATATATGGAATAGAAAATAAAATATTATTTTAAAATAAAGATCCTAGCCACATAGAAAGACGTGGATATGCTTAAAGTGTTTGAGTATTTTAATTACAGGATAATTTGACTTTAGAGGCATTTTTACGCATTAAGATCATAGGCAGTTTCTTGGTATTTCTTAGAAAATGTGTTTTCACACTCGTCCAAGTTTCTAGAAATATAATCAAGTAGCTGAGTTATTACAAAGTGGTGCTTAATCAGGTCTTCGAGAAAATTAAGAAAATTCCACAGAGGAAAATAATCCAAGTATTAAGAGGGTGTTGGCTAAGTTTATTTAAAACATCTTATAAGCTCATATATCTTATATGATGTTTTTGGAGCTTATAAGATATTAGATCTTATTTCAAAAATAAATTGTTAAAGTGTTTGGATAAAATAAGACATTTTAGCTTATAAGATGTTAGTAATGACAATTTTGTAATTAAAGTAGTTAAAAATGAAGGTGCATGTAGAGATCTTAAAAATAAGTTAGGATCTCCTTAATTTCCTAAAAAAAAAGTTTATAAGCTCATAATATCTTATTTTGTGAGATAATAAGATCTTTTTACAAAAAATTACCAAACACTTGATGACATCTTTTAAGCTTCTGAGCATCTTATAAGATGTTTTAAAGAGCTTACAAGCTCACCCAAACACCCTCTAAGGCAAATCCGTGGTCTTGAATCCAACAATAAATCATGTGAAGTCATCTTTTTAGAGAAAAGAAAAAGGATGAGGGCATCAAAGATATTGGGATATCTTTAAATATATTCAAAGCATTAAAAGGAACATCATATGTAAACCACCAAAAACTATCCACAAAGATGAAAAGCACAAGACAATAATGTCTAAGTGGAGGAAGTGGATGTGAGGTGTCAGCCACTTATGGTACACATAATACCCTATATCACTTCTTTTTTCATCTTTCTTCCTTGTAAAGTCTTCTTTGAGAAAGTTTTCCCCTTTGGAATGTGGAATTCTAAAAAAGTTTACATCTAAGTTTTATTAGTTCCTAGATTTGTTCAAATCGCATTGACGTGTTTGTTGAGGTTGGTGGAAAGTCTAGGTCAAGTGGACCTAATGTGGATGCATGGACTCGGTCATGAAAACGCAAAACGAGGTTAGAATTACTGAGTGAGCTCAATAAAATATTCCGATGCTCGAGCAGTCTATGCTCAAAAGAAAAACAACAATAAAAAAATAAAACAATATATAAAATGGCTAAGTTATGAATGGTACCTAAAAACAATTTCTCTTTACTTATTTATAGGGCTAAATATGTGTCATCATGGAACTGATTTTAATCCTCTATTTTAATATGTATTTCGTCACATTCTTTATGTGACAAACACACGACAAGTATATTAAATGTCTTCTTATAAAAACATAAAATCACATATACAACACACTTGCATGCATTCACAAAATGAAAAACAAAAAAAAAAGGGTTAATTACATTTGACTATCCTTTGAAATTAGGAAATTATCAATTACTACTCTCGTGGTTTAAAAATT
>JACFYI010003544.1:344281-379756 GCA_014898755.1 Handroanthus guayacan | reverse complement strand
CAAAAGAAGAAAAAAGAAAGAGAAGATGATTCACAAATATGTTTCTACCCCTGCATTTCTTGATGATGACTCAATAAAGAATCACTCGTTTCACTGCTTTCACTGGAAGCACCTTGGTCATTTTCACCACTTCTCCTACCACTACCAAATGTAAAGCTCACCCAAATCTCTCTCCTCCTTTCTCCCTCAATTTCTCCAACATTTCTCTTCTTCTCATCATCATTTTCATCCACAGGCATTTCATATCTACAAACAGGGCAAGAACCATGAATCTTCAACCACTTCTCTATACACTCCCCATGAAACCTATGCTTACAAGGCATTTCTTTAGCCTTTTCACCACTTTCCCAGTCCTCCAAGCAAATAACACACTGTTCATCATCATCTTCTCCCCTTACCATTTCTACACTCTCCATAGCATCAATGGATGCTTTTGAAGCAGGTGGGCGCCCACTTTTGCCCGAAAACAAGTCATTTAGAAAAGAATCAAACCGCAATGATGAGCTGTTACTGTTATTGCTGCGGCTTCTTTCTATTACCACCATCCCTTGCGTAAAAGGGTTTATGAGGACGATTCGATCTGGGGTCTCCTGATTCTCTGTTTCTTGAAGTGGACTTATGGAATTTAAGCCTAAAACGAAGGGAAAGAAAAGGGAAATATCTCTGTTTCTTGAATTTATTAAACGTTCCATGAATGATTGCTCGGAGGAAGATGTTTCTGATGCCATTTTGCTTCAAAATTTCAAGAAAATTGAAGAAAAGAGGAGAGGCTTTAGATGAGCTTAAAACAATAATGAATGGAAAAAGCGACTTTGGCTGGAGAAAAATAGTTCAAAGATGGGATTTTTAAGCAGAAGGTGGGCGCCAACAGGAAGTTTTAGAAAAATCTGGAAGCAAAGATGTACAGAATGACAGATGGTTTTAAGTTTATCGTAAGAATTGCAGACTTTTCGAGCTAGATGAGATATTTTCTGTGAGGGTGGATTGGGTACTTGAGGGGTCATGATAATTCTTGTGGGCTTTCTTTGGCATTGGTGTGGGAATCAAAATTTGACTATCTTATTTCTTGCGGGACAATCATAGACTCATAGTGGGATTACGAGAGTGAATTAGAATTGTCTTGGAATTATGTGGTAAATTCTAGAATATTACATTCTTCCGTCCAATAATTTCTTTGGAGACAGTTTGGCATTGGAGGTGGCTTGTGTCTAGACAAATTAGGATCATTGGTTACATCATTTCATAATTCAGGCTAACTTATATTTAAATGAAGATAATTATTATTATGTTATGTTATTATATCACGTAGAATCATTTTGATGTTTAATTACATTACCAAATGTAATATTTAATAAAATGAACTCCAAATACTTTACCATTCAACTCTTTCTATTTTTTTTCAAAGTTGAGTTCTTTGATTCACGTTTTGTAATGGACTTTGAAAAGCACTTCTTTGATCAAAAGTTGCTAAAAATTCCTTTTACGTGATTAAAAATTTTGTTCATATTGTAAGTTTTCTAAAATTAATCAACAATAATTTATAATCTTATAAAGACTTTTGGTATTTTCATAAGATAGTGCAAGCTATTTCTAATATAAAAGATTATATGACAAAGTGAGGAAACAGAAGCAAAGCTGGAACTTCAAATGTTTTTATTGGCTTACAGTGAATTATTTATTGGCTATTTGAAACTCCAAATATTTTGATTATAATATATTTTTTTCTCAAGTTTCAGTAAACAGAAGTGGTAATGTGGAGGAAATCCAATCTCCACATATTAGCTCGATTTTAAGACATGTCAGCTAGGTGTATCTAACACCCCATTTAACGTGGGATGCCCGTTGGGCAATAGATTGGAGGTTAAGTGTTGGTTAACCTCCTCAAAAGCTCAAAAATAGGTCACAGGCCCCATTTATTCAACCTTAATCTCAAAGGTTCCATCTACCAGCTCCTTTGTGTCAACCTCGAGGACCTCTCTTCTCAGCTCTCCCTTTTGTTTGACCTCAAAGACCATCATGAGAACCAACTCGAATGTAGGTAAATTAGAGGTTATTTGATGTCATTATCACAATCAATGATGTGCTAGAGAGTATTAAATGTCTCTGTAGGCTTCATTTAATTCTTCCAGGTTAATAGTACAGTTAATTCCACAATTCTGTGGGCATGGGACATGCTAGTAGGAGGAGCAGTTAATCCCCCATTTTGTGTAGTCAAACAAAAGATACTTTAGACCCTATGATGCCACTTGAATCAAGAAATAAACCCTTAAAGTAGGAAGGGCAAAATAGAGACTTTTCAATCCAATATCTCCAGCATTTACCAATATAAGTACCAAGTTCATTTATTAATTCTAGGTTATACTTTTCACTCTTATTAGATTCTCTCAACTACTCTTGCTCTTTTACTTTAACTATCTCAACCTCCTTTGCTCAACCTGTATTAGGCATCGAAGGACATTCGTGGAGAGCCCTCCCCACTTGTTTAACGTGCTTGTTATCTTGCAGGTTGACTCTACAACCTCACTAGTTGTTCAACGTAAACCCTCAAAATTGATCTAGCTTATCCTTCTGAAACGAACCTTATCCGATGATCATGCATTTGCATAATTTGTTGCACATATCATCTCAATATGATTTGACCTAATTTGATTAATAGAAAATTTTTATCAAAGAGATAAAGAATATTTTTAATTTATATCATCTCACAATATCATTTTATTAATACTTAATGATTCATAAATACGTTATAAAGATAACTTAACTAAGACTTAAAAGAATGTCAAGTTCTATGTATTTTGCATTATTTGTTTAATTAGTGTTTCAAAGGTAGGGATTGCATATCATTGCTTGAAAACTTGAGGAATTCTTTGTGTGGAAATATAAAATAAAATTTTATTTTATGACATTCAAAAATTAAATAAATTTGAAATGTATCTATGCTCTATTAAAATGAGGAACCGTCATGTACTTATTTTTCTGATGTATATTCATATATTATGCCTAAAACACTACTAGTATTAATCCAGTTTATTAATAACCACTCAACACAATAAAAAATCATAAACCCGCTATTTTATCAACTTTATATTAAATTATGTAAATATTTATATTAATTTGTTAATCATATTCTAATTATTAAATATATAAAGTTCAAATATTGATCATACTTTAATATATATATATATGAAATATACATTAATTATATTTTATGCACGCACGTGGAAATGCGCAGCGAACATGAGTATTAATTATAGTTTTATTTATTGAAAATTTCTTTATGATGAGGAGCAAGGAGATGATGAAAGACAAGATATTAATTAAGGAAAATTTTTCTTTCCACATGACTTAGTTGAACCAGGCTTCGGGGAAACATTTCTATCAAAAAGAGAGAGGGAAAAAAATGTAGGGGAAATTGAAACTGTATGCGGGAATGCATAAATACTTGAAGTTTAAGCCCCCCATCCCCATTTTTTGTTCTCCAAAAACACGTCCCCATATACCTGTCGTTTTCAAACTCATCTTTAATTCCAGTATACCACCCTTACCTTTTATTTATTTACTATCAATATATATAGCCAATACTTCGCACTCCCAACTTTTGGCGGCCTTAAGGTAAACTGCTTAACATTTACTATCCGTATAGGCTGCCACTACTTTACGGTACTTGCAGTTGAAGTGTTTGGTTAAATGCCTCAACGAAATTTTCAACCATAATCTGGCTGCATCTTTCAGTTTCTCTGAGAGTAATCTTCTGGGTCGAAGGCGACAGGATAACTCATGGCGATTAGTTCTTGTATTGCTGCACTAAAGTCCCAGGCTAGTGGGTTCTTTGGAACTGGTCTTAGTAGCTCAAGTATCCGTCCCTTGCACCCTGCAAGTAAGCAATATAAGTAAATTAGTCGTGTTATCCATTTCTCTCATTTTGCAACGAAAGTGTGCCTAGAAACAACAATTTCTGTGTTAAAATCTTGAAGATTAACGTTTTATTGTTTGCAAGTTTTGATCACAAAAACTTTCTTCAGATTTGGTTATGAAGCCACTGGTGATTGAAGCAAAGGCCTACGCACGAACAGAGAATGCTCAAATTCGGAATAGAAGATCAAGAAAGAAGGTAAACGAAAGAGAAGTGTTTCCTCAAGTAAAAGTTCCAGTAGTAATTAAATTGCATCTGCCTTGTAACTGATCACTTTCTTGTTTTATAACAAATCATATTGTAAGTGTAAATCTACTTGCCAGTGATTGATCTGAGTACAACCAACAAGATATGAACTAAACTGTAGTTACCCTTTGTTGTTATATCATGCCACTTCGTAAGAAATTACAAAGAATCCCATGGTGCGTATCGATTATTGTTTTTAATTTAGTTATGGGAGATGGGTAAGACTCTATTTTCATGCATTAATACAATGATGTTATGATCTTTTCACCAGTTCAATGGGACACCCATGAAACCAAGACTTTCGGTCTTCTGTTCAAAGAAACAGCTGTATGCTATGTTGGTAGATGATCAGAATAAGAAGTGTTTGTTTTATGGAAGCACTCTGCAAAAATCAATGCGTAAAGATCCATCTTGCACAACCGCTGTAAGTATTCCATGCATTTTTCATGAGATTTTTCACAAAAATGACTATTCATAACGAAGATTTGAATGCAAGAAAATGTCAAAGTTGTTCTTTTCTGTTTACTAATTTGTTGAGTTCTCTATCTCAGGAGGCAGCTGAACTTCTTGGTGAAGAGCTTATAAACGCTTGTGTGGATCTCAACATAAATGAAATTTCGTCTTATGATCGCAATGGTTTGGCTGTAGGAGAGCGACTGCAAGCATTTGAACTTGCCATTGGCCGCCATGGTTTCTTGCCAAGATAGATTTGCTTTAGGTTTTATGTAAGCCCGTTGATATTGGATGGTCTACCAGCAGAAAAGGTCTATTTTTAGGTGCTGAATGTATGCTTCTTCCTCTTTCATCTATCACACCATGTTTTTTCTGTTTTCTTGCTGCATTATGAACCTGCATCGTGTTTGTGAATACAGAGGTCATACATAAGACTTAGTATAATAAATGTTGCAATTTCCTTTAATTAGTGTAGCGAACTCGATCTCAACCTGAAAGAGGTATTGGGCCCCGCCTAGCAACGATCTTTGAATACTCAAGTCGAAGGACAAAATGAGAAGCGTCAAATCTCAAAAGTAAATAGAATAAATGCATTAGTATATGGATTGTGTATACAGATACGAGATTAGACTTTTAATTTCAATTCCTAATCCTAACTCTAGGGAACCAGATCATCTATTTAAAAATAGTATTTCTTCTTTTATTTTATATTATAAGTACATTCCAAGTGTAAAAAAAATAATTTCTTATGAAATACAGGATTATAGTTGTGATATACTTGACATGCATTGGAAAAGCATTTCCTTCCCAAATAAAAGTGTAAAAAGTATTTAATTAAAAAAATACAGGGCTATAGATATAATATACTTCATTTGCATTTGTGTATTGGAATAAAATGAAATATGAAATGGAATAAAGGATTCAAAGTGGTGGAAAGGATGAAAATCCTTGATTTATTCCTGGCATATAAATAATTTTGATAGTCTATATGGCAAATATTGTTGGCCAATAATACTCGTGCCACATCAAATGCAAAACTAGAACGAGGGAAAATAAGTAATGAAAGAAACTCTGGGGCCTTTGTGATATTTCCTAAAAATTTGAGAAAACTGGAACCGGTGGCAACCTTTGGCGGGCAAACAGTTACTTCTAACGGTTTCAATTTTCAAAATTCGCAGTTATATTCGTTATAAATCCATCTCCATAAACCAACCCATAATCAATCCCATATTTCTCCAAGAAAAATTTTGCAGTTATCTCACTCCGATTAATCTTTGCGAAAAATGGAGAAATCATCGGAAGAAATCGGCATAAAAATCTACACCCCCTCCTCACAACTGGACCCACCGCCGTCCGCCGCCGCAGACATCCCTCAATCTACCACCACCGCCGCCGGCCGGAAAAGACGAGCAATGGCTAACGGCGTCCAGAAAACTCTCTCAAAAACCTCATTACTCGCCAATTTCCTCCCCACTGGAACCCTCCTCACTTTCGAAATGGTCCTCCCGTCAGTCTACGCCGACGGCCAATGTTCCCATGTGACAACCCTAATGATCTATACATTATTGGGGCTATGTACCCTCTCTTGCTTCTTCTTTCACTTCACGGATTCCTTTCGGGCCCCCGACGGGAAAGTGTACTATGGGTTCGTGACTCCAAGGGGCCTGGCTGTTTTCAAGGCAGGGCTCGGAGTGGAGGTGCCGAAAGACGAGAAATTTAAGGTTGGGTTAAGTGATTTGGTGCACGCGATGATGTCTGTTCTTGTATTTGTGGCGATTGCGCTGTCGGATTATCGAGTTACGGGTTGTGTATTCCCGGGTCATGCGAAGGAGTTGGATGAAGTGATGCAGAGTTTTCCGTTGATGGTGGGGATTATTTGCAGTGGGCTTTTTCTTGTTTTTCCGACAACGAGGTATGGCGTTGGCTGCGTGTCTACGTGATTGGAGGTCCCTTAACACAATTTTTTATACATATGATCTCGAAATCCTTGAGAATTTAAAGAAACTTGTAATTGATAACGGTGCTTGGAGGGGTTTTATGCCCTTCAATTTGTTTTATTTTTCCTTTTTATTTTTGTTCAATTAGGAAGATAAAAGTATTTTGGCTGTAATAGGAATGATGTAACATTTGTGGTTTGTTTGTTGAGAAAAGTCCGTATATTTATGTTTGTATTGTTTAATAATAGCAGCTCGTAATGACTGACGAATCTCATCTTACATATGTTAGAAAGAACCACTAGTACATCATGCATGTATATTAATAATTATATTCTGAATAGCACTAGTAATATATGACCGGTCCCTCTCCAAGTTTATTATTGACTTCAACTCAGATTCCAGTCCCAACCAGCAACATGTACTGGAGCAGCCTGTTCTAGACATCAGACATTGGAGTTTCTCTTACAAAACACTACCTACAGACAAGATACTAAACAAATACGAAATTTGGTTCTTCTTTCTGTACTAAAATAACCATTTGCTGTTGATGAACAATCAACATGTCAATGGAAAAATTTTAGCGCTACATAAGGCACAAATCACATCTCTCCCCCCTGCTATACATCAAATCCCCAAAAATGGACGGAATAACAAATCTTCCTAAAATCTATACTCTATCCGTATGCATACTAACATTTCCTACTTGTACAACTATGTCAACTTTTCTCCGCACGTGGAACTCATACATTTCTTGTCTCAAGACTCAACATCTACGAATATTCTCCTGCAGACTCTTTCATTTTTGCATCTTCAGTGGGATATATGAGTTTAATCGTTACAGCAATTAGCACGTTTTGTTTCTTGAATCTTCTGCCACAAACAAAGTAGCTCTCTTGGGCCTTGATAGTGGGCTACAACGTAACCATCTTTACAACCATCATTAATAATCCTCTCGTCTTTCTCATATCTCACTTGCAATCCCTTTTTCGTCATATCTGCAATCCATATTCCCATCGCTACGTCTTCTAGTTTGAATATCTGCAGCAATGGTTTCTAACGCTTGAGATTTCTAAGTATATCCTCTTGGTTGTATGTATACCATCATTGTAGGCGTGGAATTTACGCAAACTAGCGAGAGTATATTAGCATAATTGGTTCTTACCTTTAGGTGTCCCTTTCTATGTTTCTTGGAAATGGTTCTTGCTATGTCATTTGACACGACGTAGCCAGGACCGTGTGCAAAAGGAGGATATCTATCCTCTGGCCATTCCTAGAAACATGGTGACATAAAGTGAGTTAGATCGATTACACATACGAATAATTATAAATCACACAATAACTAAGTTTTACAAGATGAACAGACTAAAGAAATTAGCACTAAGTACTAAGAGGGTGTTTGGCTAATCTTATTTGAAACATCTTATAAGATGCTTTTCTGAACTTACAAGATATTTGATCTTATGTCAAAAATAAGTTGTTGAAGTGTTTAGATAAAATAAATTGTTGGAATTATAAGATGTTAGTAATAACAATTTTACAACTAACATCGTTAGAATTAAAGGAACATGTTAAGATCTTAATAAGTTAAGAATTTAGGAACTAGTTACTTTTTCATTTCTCTAAAAGAGCTTGTAAATTCATCCATAACGGAGACATTTTGCGTATAAATAAGGAAACTGTTGAACTAATTCAACAATCTAGTCATGAAATAGTAAAATCAGTTGAAGAATACCTCATGACTAATATACCACTTGCTGTCAGAATTCCTGTGAGGCGCTGATTCTGAATTGATGAGGCCGTAGAGCAAACCATGAGTCACATTGGTCCTTCTTAAGGAGTTCAAAACTTCATCTACACGAACAAATGCATCATCGTCCGTCTTCATAATAAACTTAGCTGAAACAACCTCAGTCTGTTGAAGAGATTAGGGCAATGAGGTTCTGAGGTAATACTCCTTGAGCTAGGAAGGTGTAAGAATTTACCCCAAATACGCAGATTGCTATTGTCTTCCATGTGATGAGACTGTAGTAGTCAACGAAAGGCATCAGCTGGATGTCTTCGTAAGTCCGTGCCTCATTCCACAACTCCTCATTCACCATCTGGTTTTTATGCTACAAGATACTTATTTCAATTATCATTTTGAATCAATGGATTAACTGTAATGAATATAATTGTTTTTAGTAGGAAACATTCTGCAAGAAAATTCGCATATCAGAAAGGGATAATTACCTCAACACAAATTTGACCCAATTACAAAAACGCCCCTATGAGGTTTGGGAAATTACACCATCACACTGCCATTAGATTAACACAGATCTTTTTGTAGTGTTTCAATCAATATGTTAGATTTTAGGGGGTTTAATTGTAATGTTACACAAGCCAATGAGGGTTATTATTGTGATTTTTCAAACCACAATGAATGTTTTTGTAATTAAGTCAAACACTCTCTATAAAAAACTATTCAAGGGATCTTTTTCTTTTCATAGTGCTACTCGTTATTGCATAGCAACACAAGAAGTATTTTAAGTGCCATTCCTTGGTTCGTTAACAAGAAATGGTATCTTCTTATTGATACTTACCAGACCAACGAAGAAACGAACTGCAACCTGTCCTGAACGTACTTCAGGATACTGCATCCACGATCTTCGAACTGCCATTCTACGCTTGAAATTGTTAGCCGTAGAGAAAATACCAACAAAGAGATCGAGCTGTCTCCGAGGAGGTATTGGAACAGCTTTAAGAGCTTCCAAGTCGATTATATGATCTAAGTCCTCTGATGTCGGTAAACCACTGGCAACAACAGATATTAAGTTTACATCTCCTGATATCCTGACTTCACTAACAACCCATGGCTCCAAAGTCTGCACAAATAGTCACATAGGAAAATCAACTTCAATCGACTAGTGGAAGTCAAATCTATATTAAGTTAGAGTAAATTTTGCATAAAGGAGTCGCAGGAAGATTACTTCACGAAAAGCAAATGAAGTTATGTGCTTTCCATCCACTGTCATTTGGATTCCTTCTGAACCAACTCTGAACGTAGAAACAAATAAATCATTTTGCTTGAAAGGAAAATACTTTCTTGGTTTCCCATCGTGTAACATAGTCATCTTCGATGATTCATTAACATGTCGGTTAGCTTTGACAGTCTGGTTAGTCTCTTTTCCCACAAGCTCATTGCACTGGTCCAGCTCATCCACTATATCAGCAAGTAGCATTCCCCAACACATGCAACAAAACTAACAATTAATGTAGAAAAGAAGTATACACCGTAAGAGAGAATATGTGAGGAGCAGAAATCTAACAGAGGATTAATAGTTTGGTTCAGCCAGAAGGACATATCACATGGATGGTTGTCATAAAAAGGACAAAAGACGCATCTAGATAACTAGGATGATGTTTCATGTATTACATACAGAACACATTAGTCAATCTACAAATTTTAATGGGTACAGAAAAGAGATCGGCTTTTACCTTTTTTATTTTTTTCTCGGTCAGGTGATGGACAGCGCTCCTCTTCACCCCAATCATGCCCTATGGTCCAGGTGTTTTGGACAATTACAGGATCCTCAGTTACTATATCACCATGGAGTCTAACATTATAGTGCAAAATAATAGGAGGTTCTGGCTCCCCTGGCAGCGCTTCACCAGTCAGATCGACTCGGAAATTACCAAGAAGCCCATTAGGGATACCGATAAATGTGATTGAAGAACCTTGAGTCAAGCCACAAGGAACTCGCAACTTAAATCCATTATCATCAAGTTCTGAAGCATTCATTTTACTAAGGAAATGAGGACACTGCTTCTCTTTCCCTCTCTTAAGTAAACTTCCATTACTTTGAAGTTTTTCTTCTTCCACAGAGGTAATCAGGTTTTTCCACGCAGTGCTAGCTTCTTTGACAGCTTCTACAGCATTTGGAAAGCCCTGAGCATGTGTAACTAAGTGTTTTAAACGGTTCCATGTGTGTAAAGAACTTTGTTCTTCTTTTGACAAGTTCCTTTGAGCAAAGAAATCAGCTACAATTGAATCGGCAGAAATCACTTGAGAAGGATTCTCTGTTTTGGGAAGTGCAGGTGGAGCACCGGCATTTATCCACTCAAGAGGATTTGTCACAGTGAAGTTCAGAGGACTCGTGAAGTAGTTCTCGTTGATGGGATTCTTAAGTACATAATGTCCGATGACAAATAACATCAAGAAAGACGTGGTTAAAACACCACCATACCATTTCTTCATTTCGACTCATATATGGCACGCATCCACTCATGGGGACATAGATATCATGATATCATGTTGAACCATAAGGCACCAAGAGAACACAAAAAAAAGATATCTGCAACAGCGAGCAATTAAGTGAATCTGATCATGAAGAGATAGGTTTACATGTGAAGTTCTGAAATGAAGGAGAACAACTATGAGTGAAGAGTATCAAAAGCAAGAGGAACAAGATTAACAACTCAAACACATAATGATAAATTATATCAAAGAAAAAAAAAAAAGTTCGGATTTCAAGAGCATTAGATCAAGCCTCCCCAGAATAAAAGCTTAGAGCCTCTAAAAGTCAGAAGTCAGAGTGAAAACTTTATAAAATGCATTTCTCTAATTATGCATCAAGAAGCATTATTTTTAAATACCAACTTGCATATAGATCATAAAAAGTAATAAAATAACTAGGTTTAGGCACAACCTACGAGGTTGCTTTCAAAGAAACTGCCCATGACTGCAATATCTAAAAACCCAACTGCAGATCTCGTTTCCAAACTCAAAAAATCATAAACACAAAGTTCCACAAAAAAATCACATAAAAAATTTACCATGAACAAACAAACCTCACTTAGGAACTCATGTAATCAAATAATCCAAGCACATAATTTCCTCTTAAAAGGGAAAAAAAAAAAGCTCACAAAAAATGGCTCCAAAAGACCAAAAGTCACACAATCAAACTCAAAACGACCACAAAATTCAAAATTTCCAACAAAATCAACTCAAAACTCCCATCTCAAACAACATAACACCCCCTCAAAACACCAGCATTTAACTACACCTACTCCAAGAAATACACGTACGCATCCACAGATTCGCACACGGGAACTTACCGTACATTAAAGAAAACGATCCGAATACACTATACTGAACATTAACGGAAATATAAACTTAAAAGCATCGCGTACCTTAAGGTACCACAATCCGAAACGCTGATTCAGAGCAAGAGACAAGAAAAACAGAGGAAAGTCAGATGTCAATTCTTGAAACAGGGTGTTTAGACTTAAAACTCAACTTCCAGTCTACGCCAAATCACTGTTGGGGGGCTGCGTAGATTAGTTATATTTGGACTGGTCAGGTTAGTACCAAGGGTTCTAAGGTTTTAATTTTGTGCTGTATTAATATGCATTTATTGTGGGGTTAATTACTCGAAGACTTGGTAATCGTGTTTGCCCTGCTGTTACTAGAACCTTGTGTTGTCATATAGTGAAAGCAAGAAATTGGACCAAAAAGAAAAGTAGACGTAGAAAAAGGAAAGCGTGTGACTTTTTTGTCATGCGTCGTGTTTGTTTTTCGTGGATGATAAAAATATTTTGTTATCAAAGGTCCAACTTTGAAATTCAAAGTCTGATTTTGAAATGGTACCTAATTCTATATAAAAATTTAATTTTTTTTTTTTTTGAAGGAACAATTAAATTCAATTAATATAGCACATTAATGCTTTGTACGTTTAGATATCAGATATACAACTAAATTAAGAAGAATCATCTGAATTATTTTACATTGAATAAAGCACCACATACTATTGATGGAATCATACTCATGGCTCTACTTTGACATTAAGAAAATTTCTTATTAGCAAATATTTTATTCGTTTGCAGTTTTAACATCATATATATATTGATTCGAACAATCAAAATTCAAAAGAGCAAAGAGATTGATTTAAATGTGAAGATTTTCGAGTTGATAAATGCTTCATTGATGAGTTACGACTTGGATAAAAACTTTAAATAGAATAAATCGTTTGAACAAAGAGCGTATTAAGTGATATTATCTAATATGTGCTATTGAGGTAATTCAATTAGAGATAGATCTGGTATAATAAACAAGTGAATTGAAAAGTATTTATAAAATGATGTAATTTGACAAGTAATATATTATTGGAGTGATTCAATTTGAAACATTTATTTGCGTCTTCAAGATTTAAGAGTCAAAATTAAATATGTTTTTGAAAATAGATATATCACATAAATTAGTTAAATCAAACCAAATAAAAAATAGCATATATTAAGAAGTGTTTAAAAATTTTACCTATTCATTATCTATATAAAAGATGCTTAATGATTCTTATTCAAATTGAAATTTAGATGCGTACAATAACAAATTCATCTAAAATTATATTGAATTAAATAGTGCAATAATTTTTTCAATAAGCTTGTATCTCAATGAAAACCTCCCATGAAGAATTTTTTTTTTTCTTTTTTTTGGGAATTAATTAATTAAGTTCGTTGTGAATTATTGGGAACAAAGTTGTGACATGAAGAAACAGCAAGGGGAGTCGGCAATGAGCTGGAAGTCAGAGGTCCGCAGGTTGTTGGACTGTCAGATTGTTAGGTACCATGTTATGTCGCTTTAACATTTACGCATTTTCTCCTTTTATTAATTCTGATTTCTCGATTTTTTTTATTTATTTTTTTAATAAGAATTATGTGATTTTCCCAAGGTATTTAGTTGGTAGATCCGCGGCCGGCGATTATTTTTATCTTATTTTATTTTATTGATTATAATATACTTAGTTTTGAACTAAACGGACATTCATTTTTGGTACTTTCTATGTAAGAGGTAGGTGTATATGACATGATTATTTATATTATTTTTGTAGAGTCATGAAAACTATAATACTCATAAAATTCTTTTTAAATTGACTTAAGAATTATAAAAGCATTGATGATAACATAAAATTATATGATCAACATGATTTAAGATGAAAGGCTCCCTAAAGTTGACTCAAAAATTAATTCAAAAATTAGTGTAAGAATCTCTTGATAAGATTATAGTCAATCAGGCGGCTTCTAGTTTGATTCGAATCGTGTTATAAGAATAATAAAGGAAATAAAAGAAGTATAAAGGAAGATAGAAATTTAAGTTTTCTTAAGAAATTATTTTCTATCCATCAAATAAAATATTAAGTTAGTTAGACTTATTGAGTTTGGCTTGTATCCTTGACATAGGGATAACAAACAAATGGAATTTTTTAAAAAAGAAATTGATAAAAAAAAAAGGTGTTTTAGAACTTGGGAGTATTAAGGGTACTTGTCAACAACTCTTTTAGGAACATAATAAATAAAAGCCTTTCGTTATTAGTAAAAATAAAAGGTGGTTAGACAAATAACTTAAGAAAGCGACATATTATTTTCTCATTTAGTTGTTTAATGTCATAATGTCATGAGAGATCTCATAACCATGAGTTTATGAGCTCAATTTTCGCTCAATGTGTGTTCACCTCTATCTTACTAAATAGCAATTTTATTTGATTTTTTATTATATAATAGTTTATTGAAAGTTCTCTCTTCAGTTATTGATTTCAGAATTGATTAAATGTATTAATCGTCTCTAAAAAAAATCTATAAAATCAAAAGACTTTGAATTAATACATCAATAAAAACTTACATATATACTAGTTTGATTTTATATTAATCTCTCTGTTTCTACTAATAGTCAGGTACGTGATTCTCACATACACAGATACGTTTCTGCTATTAAGTAATAATATATAACGTACAACAGTACAATGCAAAAATAATTATAAAATTCATATAAACACGACACCTCTTTTCTTAAAATGTAAGACAAATCGAGCTGGCTAATAAACCTAATAAATGACTTGATCTCAAGGTTAAGTTCAAACACGAATACTGGAACAGCTGTCTGAATGATTGGACAAGTCGGTTTGTGTAGCATGGAGATTGAATGATCTTTATGCCTTGGTGACCAATCCGGCATTATTACCCACGTGTTGAGGGATACAATTATTAACATGCTCTATCACTTGGTTGGTAGCTCGTCTTATAAGTCCATTCTTGGACCGACTATTTTAGATCCTATAAACCTGTCGTGCTTCAAGGGCACGAGTTCATTGGAGACGAAAATTGCATCAAAATCCACAAAACATAATTTAAAATTATACTATAATTAAAATGAAAATTCAATTAATGTTCATGAATTCTTGTGTCAAAATTTATAAGATCATTAGTTTTAAAGTCATTATCTTTAGTGGAATGGAGCGACATAATTACATTTCTTACATAAGGTAACATGCTCATCACAGTATGGCTTAATCCAAACCCACTTCTTAAGTGTTATTGTTCTAAAAGTTGCTTCTGTGTGTTCGAGGAGTTTTGAATAATTCAATTAGTAAAATTCGCTCACAAGTAGTACTTAATAATACGTGAATTCTTTAACTAAAACTTAAATATTTTATTTAAATTAAGAAATTTAATAAAAAAAATAAGAAGAAAAAGTAAATATATAATATTTAAAGCACAAAATTACTCCATTTTATCAAACCAAATTCAGGAAAATTATATTTGTAACGGGTATTTGTAGCTTGTAATTATGATCCGTAAATTGCGGTTAATAGCCACTAAAGTACTACGAAAAAAATACAATTATAAAAGGAAGGCATAATAGCATCCAGCTCCAAAGGTACCTAAACTTTTCGTTAAGGTATGGACAATTATTGCAACCAATGTATAATAAATGCTCGCCCCTTCTTTTGTTTTTTGTCCCCTTTTCTAAAGCAAAATTCATTATGATGTCGGAGCCAATCATACGAGAGAAAAAGACAAATTTAATTTGATCGTAACATCCCTAAAGATTTTATACTATTTACTAATTTGTATGAAGAAATACCTCATACATATGAAATTTATTCATGATAACGAGGACTACATTAACATTTTTCTAATTTTTGTTTTCTTTTAGGATCATCCTCGATCCTGAATACCCGACAATGAGCACTACAACAACGTTGCCCATTGATGGGAACCCACCTCATTAGGCAGGGCCCTTTTCCTAAGTGAGAAGGAACACAATGGCGATGAAATCATGAAAGTATATTACAGAGATACCTATGGTTAAACTCTCGACATATCCATCCAAAAGGTCAGCATAGTATTATTCAACAGTAGCCATTGGCATCATTTAAACATGACAAAGATCAATGGGTCGAACAATGGACCACCACAAAGTCATGTTTTCTGCAGGGATGACAACAAAATCCACCAAAAAATGTAAAATATAAAATAAAAATAACAATAAACAGAGCACCCTATTACAGAGTTTGATCATGAGAAAATTCTCACAAGAGTTCCAAGAACAATATCACATTTTATGTTCCCTACAAAGCTAGAGCAGCAAGCTTCTCACCACCAAAACAAAAATAAAAATGAAAAGAAAACCGACCCGGCTGCCAAAAAGAGGAGAAAAAGGTAGAGCCCATGGGTCGGAGATATGTTCAGATATTCGATCACGTTCCTAACTAGAAGAATTCTTTCTTGCGGCATAAACCCGGTAAGCTGCAAACCCAACAACCGCAACTGCAGCTCCAACTGTAAGACGGATATAAGATTCAACAATTAACATTCGAAGAAAGCATACATGAGACAATTGTACATCCAAGATGACATTTTTCCAAATGGCATTAAATTTTGATTTCAATGAGTGTATAAGAGAACAAAATAAATATAATGCAAGAAGAATAATACCTGATACGAACACAAGGGAGCGATTAATAAGGCGGTGATAATGTTTACGGCTTTTCCCAGCTGATGTCTCAGGAATGCTTAAATGAGGGTGTTCGGCAGCCCTCACAATCCTATGAAATATGTTACTGAAATCTCCCAGCTTTGCGCTGAGAGGTATAGGCGCTTCTATACCCATATCCTGGCTTACCTGTTTCATTTCACAGCACAATCAGTTTAGGAAAAGAAGAAACTATGACGAAAAGGTAATCAGACATCCATTATTGTTCAAACTTTCACATTAACGCGCTATGCCACTGCTAAATACCGATAACAGCTGTTCTGTTGACATTAGAGGGTTTTGCAACAAAATATACAGCTTCATGTACTTCGACGTACATATATTTATATGGAAACTCTTACTCCACTAGATATGGTGAAGGACAAAACAAGTTTACACATTGTGTAGCTAACACCGGATCAGTAAGCTTTTAGCACAAGATAGGTTTCCATCTTTAATGAACACCTAAGCTAGAATATCAAATTTACCAAAAAAGTGATTAAGATGCAAGTTTCAAGAATTTTTTCTCGATGCACTTCAAAATGAAACAATGTGATGCCATTGAAAGTTCTTGATCAAAAAGCAGCATGCAGGGACTAGCAACAAAGAAACACACACAAACACAGAGATCGAGAAAGACGACATTGAAGCTAAACCCATGTCCCATGCTCAGAATAGAGTGTTTTTACCCTTGTTGAATCTTGAATCTCTGTCAAGTAAGGGTCAAGATCGTCTTTCGCAGCAACAATGAGACAAGGCACCTCATAACCAGTAGCTTCCCCTTGACTCGCAACATCAACGAGCATTTCTGTTGCTTTCTGCCAGGAAGTTTCACGAGAACTGGAATAGCAAGAACTTATTTAAATTAGAAACCAAATCAGACGCCAACGTATTCTAGAACCATATCTAAGACAAAATCTGATAATCATATTAGATTTTATTGTTCCTAGGTAGTGGGGTACTAGTCAACTTCTACAACAAGGATAACAGTAGCCAACATCCTTAATGGTCTACAAGCTTGTCAATATTCTTTGCTACTCATCAAGAGGGTTTTCAACATAATTGGATCACACAGCATTTTGACATAATTGGCCGGCCTATTGGATCAAATCAAACCCAATATTCTGCAGGTTTTACAAATGCCACTGAAAGAAGAGAGAGAAGAAAAAGGAAAATCGCATTTGTAGTCTTATTATATAAATCCTGGACTTGCCCTTTCTATTCTGCCTCAATGCCTCTATCATCAATATTCATTTAATGTGAGAATTTAATATGACACAATAGAACATCATCCATAATATTCTATTCAAAGCAATTAAGATAGTAAGTAGAGAAGAGAGCAGCTACCTGTCATGGACAAACACTGCCACGTCACATGCAGCCAAAGCGTCCCTCTTAGATAGTAACTCCTTCACTCCTTCCTCAGGAATTTCCCTCAGGACAAGAGTCTTCTTCTGTCCCTGTGAGGATGTCATGCAATACCTTTTCAAAAATCGAATATTTCAACCAATAAAAATTGGACTCAGGTTCAGAGCATAATTTGGGATAAAGAGCAACATGCATTTACCAACACTAACTAAAAGTTTTCTTACGTTATCCACAGATTTAACACAAGCTTTTTAGGTCCTTGTCAACATAAAGTTTAAAAGATTCTTCAAACATTTTCCATAAACAATAGCCTCAGTTGAAAGCAACACCTAGGAAATCAATTAAGACAGAAGTTATGTGCATTTACTCAACTCGGATGATGCAAAGAGAAAACTTTTCCTTACGATATCTTAGGATTCGAAGAAACCATTTACCACATGGCAACTAAGGAAGCAATGCAGAGATTATCAGGAAAGTATCATATCTCTTGCAGGAAACTTCTTTTAACTCAGCTAATTTGCTTACAAGATGTTTCCAATACTTTCCCTCAACATTTACAATTTTCAGGCATAAGTTTATTCTTCTTCTTCAAGGAAAGACTAGCATTTATCATCCAGCTATCATCATGTCTCTACACTTGCCTAGATACCTATCACTATTAATTATTCTCAACAACATCCTTACTTCATAGGCACCCTTGGGGTTGTATTTAAACCCCCAACCCAACAACCGCCAAAGGCATGTTGCAAAATCCAGTCTTTGTGGTCAGTTTGGACTGGACTTTGATTTTGTTGGATCCATAGACACAGGTTTCCACAAAATACTTGGTAAAATTACATCCAACACAGACCAGATGTTACTGCAAGTTACATAATGTTTGGTTTAATGATTTTGATGAGGAAATGCAAATGTTACGTAAAAAGAAAACAAAAGAAAAGAAAAATGAAATTTCAAGTTTGTTTAGTTATCCAAAGAGAACATTAAGGAAAGAAACAAGGAGAAGAAAATTCATGAGGTGTTGGAGGAGAGAGGCTTAAATAAGCTTCTTCTTCATTTTCCTCACCATTTTTGGAAGAAAATGATTTTGCTCCAACTAAACTCCATTTTCCCTCAAGTTTTCCTTTCATTAATATTTTCCTCACTAACCAACAAACAAAAATATTTTCCTCAGCATTTTCTTTTCTTTACTTTTCCTCACCAAAATCCTTGTACCAAACACAATGTAGTTTCTTTATGATTTCTATTAAAAAAAAAATAGAAAAAAGTTAGTTTCTTTATGAACAAGAGTTTGGATACATAATGTCAGTCAAACTTACTATGGATTGATCAATAACATTAACAGCACAGCCGGTCGACAATTGTGCAAAAATATTCTCCACAGAATAGCTATAAATGGATGTGGATAGTGTATAGTATTGTAAGGGGACACTTACTGTGAGCTGCTCAACGGCATTAACAGCATATCGGTCAGCAGTTGTGGGAATATACTCTTCAGGGAAAGGCCTGTGAAATGGATGAGCATAGTTTCATAAGAATCAAATAAATCTAAATAGCTATAGTAAAACAAATCCCATCTGGAAACACTTCTGGAGTAGATGCAAAAGACACCTTCCAACAAATGAATTCAGTAAAGCAGACTTCCCAGACTCCTTTGGTCCAAAAACAAAACACTGATACACAGTTCTTTCTGTTTGCTGCTTCTTACGATCTAAACGTCTTCTCCGAGTTACACGTATGGCAGATGCGGGATCACCACCATAACCAATGTATATAAGGGTCTCCACACTACGAATTGGATCCAGAAGCGTCATAAGGGCCCACTGCAACACATTTAGTTATCAGAGAATGTTATGGGCACAATAAGATACTTTAAAATGACAAAAATGGTCTCAGTTCGTAAAGAGCTTGAGTACTATGTTTGATTATGAATAAATGTCAAAAGCGACGTCTGTGCAGGCTATAGTAGGTAAAATTACAAACAAGGGAAGAAAGTGAAAATACAGGGTATTTAAACTGCATATAGCAGGGTAACTCCATGTCGACCTCAGATGCAGGTTAACCAAGCAAAATAAGGTTCATTAAGTAAAATCCAACCAGATATGCATAGTTTTCTTTATTAACTTTGTTTTCACCAAGATTAAGATGGGAGAATGCTCATGGAAATCCCTTCATAATTTAGAATTAATGAATCATAGGTTATTCAAACCTCATCGGCAATGGTACAACAAATGCCGTACATACCAGTGATAAAAACCCATCAATTGATAGCCCTCCAAGAGCAGTCTTTTCCGCAGCTTCCACATATGGAGCTTCATTCCAAGGACTAAAATCCAATAAGCAAAGCAACGTCAGTAAAAATTAAAAAAGACAAATTCTTTAATAACAAAAGAAAAATTCCAGAAAAATACAAAGGAATTTCCAGTGCCGAAAAAACCTTAATTCCAAACTAAAATCAATTGAATATCAATTGGGCCAAGGAGAAACCCAAAAAAAAAACACATTCTATAATTACTTTTACTTGCTTCTAAGCTCTGGGAATTCTTTACAGCATGCAAACTACATCCACTATACCGCACAATCTACTGAAACGAAAGGATCTGGTTTAGATGTACGACAAAATTGAGAAAACAAGGAGAAACATTTCAAAAGTGAACCATAATCTGCTTTCCCAAACACAAGGAATGAGACTTCGAATTTAATTACAATGGATGTATCAATGTAACTATCATGAGCTGGAATTTCCACATAATTAGAGAAAACAAATGTGCTGTACCCAATTCTCTTCAGTCTCTCAAAACTAATTCCAAGACCCACAACGAGGGAAAGTTATAGAATATTTGCTATTTCCGACGGATGATCCATTTCTAATGAAACTTGTACAGTTGGTATAAGTAAAACGATCAATAAATAATAAATTAAATGCGCCGATAAGATTGGAATTGGACTGGTATTGCATGACTTCAAATTTCAAACTAAGGTAAATTGCATCTTTTACCCCCGTGATATGTCTAATTGGAAAATAACTCCCTATTAAAAAAATCTAGTTGATTGCACCCCTGTGTTTTCAAAAAAATTGAAATTGACTACTGAATTCAAGAGATGCTTTACACATGTTCATTTTGCTAGTACTATTATGATTTGGCCATCGAAATGTCATTTTTACCCTTCCTTCTTAAGTTCTTTTCACTCTCAACAATCAAGATTCTACAGTTAGGCAGCGATTTTAGGGCAAAGGAGTTATTTCAATAAAGATTTTAAGTAGAAATTCCTAAAGTTCTAGGGCTTAGCAAATAGGATGATTTGAACAAAGTGTGAGGAACTAAAAAATGGTTGCGTTCACAATCGTGTCTGAATTTATTTTATGTGAGGACAATTTCAGCTAAATTTAGTGGTCAATTGAAATTCTTTTGGAAACACAGGGGTGCAGTCAGCTAGATCTTTTTTTAACAAGGGGATATTTGCCAATCAGGCATACCACAGGCATAGTAAAAGTAATTTAACCTTTCAAACTACCGTATTTCAAATGTAATGGGGAGTCCTTTTTTAGTGTGTTGCAAATATGCCTTCAAAAAATCAATAAATACATTCTATAAAACCGCTTATGCCTCCTTTCCATAGAAACCACGTTGTTTCCCAATGAAATTCTAAAATGACCTTGCAGAAGCTCATTACGCCCATCAGAAGATTAATTAAGAGGTTGAATTAATTCTACTTGCCATAACACCTTTTGATAGTAACAAGGGTTTCTATTTACTGAAACAACAGAAAAGTTTAAAGCAAAATATATTACTTCTCAGGTGCCGTGGAAAATAAATCTTCAAGCTCAGCAGATCGAAGAGCTCCATCCTAAAGAGCACCAAAACCAGCAATTAACATTTTGAGACTTCATGAGACAAATTCAATAAGAAAACAAGCACCAGAAAAAACATTATATAGGTAAATAACTAAACGAGTATGATATGGATTAAATTAGCTTAAAATATTACCATTAAAGTGCACTCTTAAATACTTTGAAGATTTTGTATTTGCTTATTTAGGACTCATAAAATATGAAAATACATCAACTATTTCTTTATCAAGAAATGGGATTTCACTGTTTCAAGGTGAAACTGAGGAAAAAAAATGTATACTTGGAGGCCACCAAAAATAACCATGCAATATTAGTGAAAGTAATAATTATATTTCAGCACCACTAGATTCTATAATAATAAATTGGAGAACCATCCAAGAATAACACTTCCCAAATTCAGCACCACCATGACTCCTTCAATCAAAGAAAATAAATGTGCTGAGTTCCTTCCATATTTTCTTTATTAAAAGAAAACCATTACATGTCACATAAGAAAACTGCTTCATGCTAGTTTAATCAGATCAGGGTCATTTCCCAATTAAGAAAATCTAGCAACAGCAAGATTTCGATCTCCTGGCCTCATGAAAATCAACTATCATAAAACAACTAATATAAGTAATGATAGCAATAAGACATTATGCAAAAAGGCTCACATGAAGGAATACTTAAAGGAATCAACTGATGCACCAAAAGCAGCAAATCAAGTTTCAATTAAATGACATGTGCAGATATTATGCACAAAATCTAAAGGAAGAGACTTTACATACATCATCAATGTCGTAGGTCAAGAAAATCTTTTTGAGAAACTCCACAGCTTCACTAGTTAGCTCCACGCTCTACACAAACAAAAATTGGGTGAAATTTAAATATAAGAGAAATATAAGTATAATATAACATGAAATAGGAATATGACAATAATTTTGACATACTGAAGTATAACAATAGCAAGAAGAGAGAACCATTTACATGTTGCCCAACCAGTTTTGATAAGAAATAAGAATGGCTGGAAATGGGCTTAAAGACAATCAGGAAAAATCTTTCAAACAATAACATTCTCAAAATGTCCATATTTGTGATTTATTCTAAGGAAGAATTACCTGGTCAGGATATCTCTTTATTGGAGGCGGCAACTGATCATCACGAAGTCTAATTTCATTGTTATATCCAAATTTCCTCAGGACGGTCCACGTTGTCTCCAAACGCCCCTTCTCAATAAAGAGGGCGTGAAGAAACAGAAAACCCGTCAATGTAAGACCACGCTCATCAACACCTTCCCGCAATTTTTCTTGCACAACCCTTTTAACGCCCACTATTTCAGATGGTTGTAGTGGGGCATTGAAACACTTGACCTGCATATTTATTAGTAAATCATGTCAGATTGTCAATCATCAAAAGAAAAAGCTAATACAAGACAAGCATAGAGTAAGTAATCCTATAACATAAAATTTGGCAACACGTTTAACAGAATGAGAAGAAATTCACCTGAAAGTCATTCAATTCTGCATCGCTGAGGGCACCATCCCTGTCATGGTCACAGAGAATAAAGATCCTTTTCAAAGCCCTCACACACCGTGGTTTCAAAACTTGTTGTTCCTGATCGAATAGGGGAGCAGTCGGATGAAGCACAGCTTTTTGTGCATAGTAGAAAACCTCAGGAATCTGCAGAAAGAAAAACAACAACTAATTAAATAACTTGTCTTAATCCATAGACCATGGAAAGAAAATCAAAATCAGTGGTAAGCACATCTATAATTAGCATATAAAGCTATAAACCTTATCAATATTCACGACACGAAACCAATAAATTATACATTTCAACATAGCAATATTTCCTCGTATCAGCAAGTGAAAAAATGGATGAACCAAAAAGAATGCCCTTCGTACCGATTTCACATATTAGTAAAATGAAGACTTAACCTGAATATGATTTACTGCAGAACACTCTATGCAAGTTTCAATCTCCCGGAACTGTTGCATTATTGGTGACATAACCTGCTCCAGACTAACAGGCTGTTGATCAGCTCTTTTGTCTAGCATGCAACCCACCACAATAACAGGCACTTTAACCTGCGGAGACAAGGATAAACCAAAGCATGCAAGGATAAATCAAACTAATTTTCAATAAAACTAGCAGGTGATACAGGATCCAGCATTTAGAAGTCATTCTGAAACATTAACAACCACTAGGATAATAAATTAACGGCACTCAAAAAAGCAGTGAAAGAACTTCAATCCAATTAACAGCCCATGGTCTTCAGTAAACACCTCTAATCGTCGAAGTTCAGGAAGCCAATAAGTACTCAATCTATCAAGTGTTTCAGGTCTATCACATGCGTAGGTAAGAACAACAGCATCAGCTCTCTTCAGTTCTTCAACAAGCCTCCCTCTATTCTCAGGACTGCATCTCAAATGATTGACAAAATTTTATCAAATTACAACTGAGAAGGATAACAATGAGAAAAAATACATGTAATAAACATAAGAAAAAACCAAGGATAGAATGATAAATAAGAGTAAAGCTACGTGTTTTTTGCTGACATGTTAATCACACTTCATTAGTTGAACTCAATGTAACAGGCCACATACACCAAAGAATATATTCATGTAACTTCGAATCTATGATTCACTTCCACACACAAGCATTCACATTTATGTGATATATGAGTTCATAAGGCTGGATAATCTATGATTCACTGCCACATACAAGCATTCACATTTATTTGATATATGAGTTCATAAGGCTGGATGTCAGAAACTATTTTAACCAGTAAAATAAGTTTTAGATTTTAGCAGCACCAAAATATTTGGTGTTGATGGTGATTTTAAACTGCAGAGTCAATTACATAATTTCACAATCCTAGTTTTTCAAACACGCAGTCAAATATGTTCTTAATTTAGTTTGTCATACCGAACAATATTCACAAACATTTTAAACAAGCACCAATATATAGACTGAACAAATGTAGAGCTCAAAGATTGGAGAAACAAACAAGAATAAAAACTGACAATCTTCAAGTACAACCTAGGCACACCACGCACAAAGCCAAACCTCGTTCAAAATCCTAAAGAACAAACAGAACACAAATTCTACTTTTTCATCAAGTTTCGATTAAAACCATTTGAATAGACATAAAAGGAACCGTCCAAGGACCTCGACGAAGTATCAATAATGGTCACAGGAACACGGTCAGGGTACAAGTCCTCCGGGAGCCTAGTGGGAGGCAGCACCGGAGGAACATTGCTAGGAAAGTTCTCCGCAGCGGCTGTAACTATCAAACTCGACTTCCCTGTCTTCGCGTCGCCGGCAACCACGATTCTCACACCCGCCGCACCAGCAGCTGAACCACCTCCCGCCATTCACGACCAGCTCTGCAGATATTGAATCAAACGCAACACAGAATCTCAGAGGTTATAATATTATGAATGCTTACCAGCTGACTGTGATTGATTTGATAACTCAATAAAACCTTTATGGACCAAAGTTAATATAATTAAACAATTACTCATGAACAAAGAATCAATAGATTTACAAGGAAATACACACATATATATACATAAGCACGAATACCTTGCAGAACAATATACTGAGGAGGGCTGAGAAACGAAAGAGGGTCTCTTTCCTCACAGCAAAATAGTTTCTTGTCTAGAATATTTGTTCAAGGGTTTAAAGTGGAGCTAGTTCAGCAGAAGTAGATGATTGATCTGACGGTGGAGATGAGAAGAAAAGTAGCGCCCGGTTACAGAAGATAATTTTGGTTGGTTGGTGATTTGGACTAATTTTAAAGGCCCAAACTCAAGTTAATAAGTTGCAATTGGAGGTAGCCCAACAACAGCATAACATGGGTTCTGGCCCAATTTGAAACAGCGACAGATTTGGGCCATTGAGTTTTTTGGGTCCCAAAACGGGGGCGTAGACCTATGGATCTATTGTCTATCCCGTGACTGTCGCCGGTGTACTATCGATAGTATATATAAAGTGAGAGGGGCAAGAAAAGTTCTGTCTCTTTTTTTTTTAGATCTGTTTTCATGTATTCTTCTTAAAATAATTGTAATTCTAATTTGCTCTAATAATCATCCATAACTCAATTTTCCTTTATATTAAATTACGTATGTATTATAATTAAATATTAATCATACTCTAATTACTAAATATATATATGCCATGATTGATAGTGGATATATGTAATCTCTTGGATACGGCCGTCATGACATAATCCGCATGTTTAGGTGAGATTTGAATATTCAATCAGCTGATGGATATCATGGATTGATGTTGGATATATCAAATTCTTTGATACAAATACATGCATTTGATAGGATCAAATAAACTTGAATAAGTTGTAAAATAACCACAAAATCCCTCATTTCACAGCTGCACATGCAATTTATTTTTTCATTCAATATGATTTTTTAATATTCAGATACCTGTGGTAATTTTACAAGTCAATTTCAGGGATAAAAAGGTAATTTTAAGAGGAATTGAAGCTAGTCACAAGTCAGAAAGATTATTAATTGGGCCTAATATCATAGACACTGTGGTCTGGCCTGCACAACTAGTTGCTAATATGAAACAAACAATTAAGCATGATTCTAATGGTTAATCTACCCTAATATCGACAATCAAACATGGCCATAGTGTGCACTACATGATTATATATATAATATTTTATTTATCTTATGTATACGCATCAAACATGTAATTGATGCCCGTGTTACGTAACTTTTGTGCAAATGATAACATAAATTATTCCCCACCCCACCCGATCGAACTTAAAAATATTATTCTTATGCGCAAGTTGGATTGGACCCAATTTCAACCCAATATACAGTCACCTTTTCTAGTTATTCATTGAATATGCATGACATTATTTTGCCAGGCTATGATCAATATGACATGCATGCTACAAATAACACACTGTAAATGCTCAAGGTTGAAAGTACAATTTTTATTTTGAGCTCTCCTAAGTTATTTCTACTAATTTCACTTTCAAGAGGTTTCATTGGAACACCCATGATAATCATAATTCTATTTTAATTCCAAGTTAAGATTCGATATTTGATTCAATAAATTTGTTGGACTGTCTCAAGTGACCAATTCATAGCAATTTATATTTACCATTTTTTGCATGTTATAATTTGATCGAATCACTTTTAACAAGATCTTTTAAATATTTCACCCAAAAATCTAGAATTAAAAGAAAATAATAAAAACAAAAACAATTCACACAAAGGAAGTAAAATATTCAAGTAGTGCTAAGAAGCATAAAATGTTTATTTAGGCTGATACAGCATTGCAGACACATAATGGTCTCAATACTAGAATTGGCTAGTAACCAAATACATAATCATAGATCAGCAAATAGTAGAGATAACTGAATTAATCCATCAACGGCACTCAGATAGCCACGTGGAGTTCCGAATCAGACGAGAATGAAGGGAACTCAATACTGGAACCACAAGGTCTTCCATGGGGAAAAACTGGGCACTCGATGAAGTTTTTGGCGGAGGTGTCCACACACAAGTACACCTCATAAAGCTGAGTATTTTTTGCTGGATCTTTATTGCATTGTATGAAGGGTCTGTAGCCTACGCCTTCTTGGATTGCTTGTTTTACTGTTGTAAAGTTGTAAAACTTTCCGGGAGTAATTCCTGCAAATATTTCCATTTTTCATTGACATCATACAATGAAAATTTTAAGGGTTAGTTTATATAACAAAGTTTAGGTAGTGAATTATTGTAATATAATAAATTGATTGAAACGTTAATTTTGCTTCTATTACTTAAATTTATCATCCCAACATTTCAAAACGATGTCGTATGTTAATTTCGTATGACTCACTTATGACTTGAACTCAAACCTGGCGCATGAATCATCACTAACCCATATAAACGACAACATGCATGCATCTATTATATTATTGAAAATCGAAGTAACATGCCACATTAGCATAAATACCCTTAGCCACACCCATCACAGGAATTGTTCCTAGCTAATGCATACATGGCATCATGCATCTATTATGTTAACAGAAATTGATGTAACAGGGCCACGTCAGCATAAACACTCCCAGCACAAAATAATAAGGACACATCTTCTATTATCCTGAGTTACTTTGAGAATACCCAAAATATTTACTAAGTTAAAATTATGTGTATTTCCGTTGAAAATTCCAGCCCTTATTGTAACCCTATCTCTAGTTTCAAGTTAAGACTTATGATGCTATCAGATCGAGTATGATGCCTTTCGACCCCCCGTAATGGACCTAATTTGTTAATTTATGCAAGTTTACCTGCATTTTCAAGGACTTGGAGCAAGTTGGCTTTCTTCTTAAGGTCAAGGGCAGCTTCAAAATAACTGTGTTGATCAAGGGAGGTACATGTTCCATGTTTTTCCCATTGACGACCCCAGAACTTCGTTCCATCTCCAGATGGGCAAGCTAGGGTTGGCCAATCCCTCTGCATTCTGGGGATAAGATCTGAGATCTACACATTCAACATTAAATAATTCATTAAAAGCAATTAATTATGAACCATTAGGAAAAACATAAGTAACTATTAGGAAGACATAATTACACACGAAAGTGGCTTAGATTAGTCCCACGTGGCATGATAAATGTCAATCAAGAAGGTCGATAATAACTGACTAACTCTTTTTTTTTTTTTTTTTTTTTGGTAAATTATGGAGTTAAGGCATAGTTAATTACCTGTGATACATTGAAAGAATTCTCACGATGACAAAATTCTGGCCATTTACCAGCAGTGTATTCAGGCCAGAGCCCATGAATTCCGAAATCTTCATTGGGTCTACCAGTAACCGGATAACAACAGCCTCGTTTTGTATCACAGTAAGAAGGAGGCCACTGCAAGATTTAATCACACTTTCAGTGATAAGTTTTGAACTAATCGTAATTAAGTTAGTTAATGGCTTCGACTAATATCACCTGCTCAACAAAGTAGAAGAAATCAAAATCTGCGGAAGAACACAAAAATGATAGAAATTGTAGAACGAAGAGCTTGATCAAAACCGAAGCCTTAAAACCCATATTTAGACTTCAATTTTTTTTTTTTTCACCTCCGATGTTGGAGGATCTGTTGGTGTTTTAGTGGTATATATAAGCAAAATTTGGTGGAGAAAGGAACATTCACGTTAGTAATTTTTTTTTTTTTGGATGAAAGAAAAAGACTGGATCAAGAGAATCTGACACTACTATTCCAACTGAGGTGTTGAAAATGGAGTTTAAACCTAACCAACCCCAAAAGCTAATTTGTGAAGTAAGAATTGCCCAGAATTATATAAAAAGGTCAAGATCCTCACACTTTTTCAATGTGAGATTTAACACACCCCTCACACACCTAAAAATGAACACCTGGAGCGTGGGAGTGGACAAATAACACATTCTCATAAATGAATATTAATGTGAAATAGAAAATGAATAGTCCAACATCAAGAATAGGTTTGATTCTAATATCATGTTTGAAAATGAAACTTGAATCTAACTTAATCTCAAAAGCTAAATTGTAAGATGAGAATTACCCAAAACCATATAAAAATGCCAAGATCCTTATATTTTTTCAATATGAGATTCTTAACATATATCCCACATGCCCAGGAATGAACATCTAGAGTGTGGGATAATATGAAACAGGTGGACAAACAACACATACCCAGGAATGAATATATGGAGTATGAAATAATAGACAATTAATAGCCTGACATTAGGAATGAGTCTGACTCTGATACTATGTGGAAAATAGTGTTAGAATCCCACACCGAAAAAGTATAAGAATCTTGGTCTCTTTATATAGTTCTAGGCAATTATCACCTCATAAGCTAACTTTTGGGATTGAATTAGGTCAAAACTCCATTTTCAACATAAGAGAGTCAAACTGCTATAGAATATTCCTTTCGCTAAAACTTGCTAGAACTAAACCTAATTTGGTTACCGCAGCCTCACCAACCCACTAATGAATAAAGCTTCATTTCTTATTGGACCAATAATATGTGCCAGCCAATACTAGCTCATATTATGCCTACAATATGTGGCAAACTCTACATTCTCGATTAGATTCAATTTAGGTATTTAAGATGGAAGCAATGGAACTTCAACGCTAGACCACTTTATTGGTGGTGGATATCCATACACGTATATGCATGCTTATCTATGATATTACATAACTATATTATAAATGCTATATTATAAAGTATTGCGTGTGATTACTTCCTACATTTTATTTATTTATTTATTTTTAACTTCCTACTTTTTTTTTTTTTGTACAAGACATGCAGATTAATTAGTTGTAGAAAAACGGGCAAATTACTTTTGTGGTATTTAAAGTTTAACTGTAGTTGTATTTTAATTGTTAATTTCAATTCTTAGTCTTACTGTCACTAAAATTTTTCCAGTTTCTATTAATTCCTTAGTATGTTTTCCAGTGGCTTTTTTTATCAGAAATTGAGCATGTGCACTACATACAATATTTTTTTAAGGCAAAAGTGTCAATTTAGATTTTAGAGACTTAGGATCGTAGGTTAGTCCTTAATATTTGATTTTGGTGAAAAACAAACTTGCTAAAACTACAATTCTAAACCTCTAAATTAACATTTTGGTTCTTTAAAAAGTCATATAGAGATTACATGCTCAATTTACAGTCGAAAAACCACTGAAAGATGCATTAAGAGACTAAATTATAACTAAAATAAAACTTCAAAAATGATAAGATCAGGAATTGAGTTTGAGAAACTAAAATGCAACTAAAGTTAAACTTCAAAAACAGTAAATGTGATTTGTCCCAAAAAGGATCATTAAACAATTATTGATTTTCAGATATTAATAAATCTTTCACAAGTGGAGTGGAAGACTAATATTTGCTTAATACAATTGGGTCGCGTTCATGATAATTTTTTTAATATTTCACTATTCAAAATTTTCTAGGGATAGTTATCCCAACACTTTCTAAGGTTTATAATTACTATCACACTTTCTACTATTAACTTAAATGAAGGTTAATTACAATTACATTTCATGAAAAATCATGAATTAAGATATAGAGTGTGATGATAATTATTCAAAGCTCCTCGCAGAGTGTTTTGTTTATCTGCATGTTTGCATTTGCCATTCATGTTTTATTACACCCAAAATATAATTTTCTTTCTTTCTTTCTTTCTTTTTTTTTTCCCCTTTTTAAAAAGATTATAGCAATGGGAAAAATAAAGAGAGGTGTGTTTTAGATAGGACTGGAACTCAATTCGTCGACATGATAAATCACATCTCCTACCATTTGGGCAGATGATTGATGCCACACTAAAAATATCACACATGTTTCATTTTTGAGGACTAAATATAAATTATCTTTGTACATTGTCTATCCCTATCAGGTAGACACAATTATCACTCCGAATTATGTAATGACTTAATCAGGTTAGTCATAATCCCAAGCTTAATTATATTAAACCAAGCAAACTGGGGATTAATTTAATTGCTAGAAATTAAAAAGACAATTATTGGTAAAACATAGCCAAAAGGAATTGACATTTGTTGTTGAGAGGCAAACTTACAAGGATTGCAGTTAATGATTATTTAGTGACGTATACATGTATATTCATAATTTAATGACAATAATTTTTGGGTAAATGTCACTAATGATCCCTCATGTTTCTATTTTTCTTAGTTTAGTCCTTCTTCTTTTATTTTTAATATTAGGATCCTTAAATTAATAAATTTGTATCACTTTAATTCTTTAGTCAACTTTTTAGCCCATTTTTGCTGGCAAAAGACCCATGTCAGCATTATTCGCCTTTTAAAAAGAGCACCATTGGCATTTTCCAAATAAGCGATCCTACAAAGAACAGATAAAAATATTATTTATAAAGATAATGCTCATGGGTGCAAAGAATGATGGTGATTTTTAGGGTCTCTTGTTTAGAAAATTCTCTTTTATTTATTCCTTACTTAAATAACAACTTTTCCTTTGGGTAATGTTGATATAAGTCCTTTTTTCACAAAAGATGATTAGAAAGTTGACCAAAGGACCAAAGTAGTACAAATTCATTAATTTAGGGACCCTAAAGTTAAAAATAAAATATGAGAGACCAATATGAGAAAAAAAAAAAACTTTAAGGACCATTAGTGATATTTTCCCACAATTTTTTTTTAACACAAATGAGCAGCAATTTATAATATCATTGTGTTGTCAATATATAATACATCCGCCATTAATAATGAATAGTAACCATATGTAACACTGTTAACCCATATCCTAATAAATAAAAGTTATCATCTTTTAAAAATTATCGTATCTAAAAAATAAAAATTATTGTTATTTAATATCGCAATTCCATTATTTATCACTTTAAATAAGCAATTCTTTAGGTCATTAATCTTATATTATGCAAATTTCATGATCGGTTTGGTTGATTGATCCTCATTACTCCTACTCAATCCTTAGGACAAGGCAACAAATGCCGTGACACGTTTTTTGAAGCTTTTTAAGAACAAACACATTCAATTGGTTGGAAGGCCACATCGCTAACAATTATATTACCCCACAGAAATGAATAATTGAATATATTCGTGCAGTGATGAATCCGTAGCCACACACAAACATTCACGTTTTTCTGATGTATATATTTGTTCGTACAGCCGGATATGAAAGTAATAATTAGACCACCTGAACAGTCAACAATGATAGAGTAATTGAAATAATTATTAAAACATTTTCTAAAGTTCGGATATTTGTCCTCATATTCTTATTATTAATTCAGCTCACGAGTAATAATTATTGCAATTCTTAAAAATTCTGAACATTACAAGTAGATCTAATGAAAAAGGATATGTGTTTGTAATTACGCATCAGGTCAAGTGGTGTAGTTATAGTACAATTAATTGTAAGAAATATAAGAGTAATTATCCAAATCCCAAATGATGATTTGATAATTACGACAAAACTTCAGGGGACTAAAGGTGTAATATCCCTAATTTTCATATTTTAACTAGCAAAGCAAGTTTCAGATCTAGCTACACCTAGATTTTTGTGTTGAGGATACATTTTTAATCAGGATAATTATTTCAACATCCCTTGAGATTCGATATAATTATTAAAATACCCCACTGAGATGTGGATAATTACCGTTATACCCACTGAAGTTAGGATGGTTATCATTGCACCTTGCTAAAATTCCTAAATATTACAAATAGACTCACTGGATAAGGAGGTGTAACTAAAATATATGCGTACGTTCAAGGGATGTAATTATAATATGTACATACGTTGAGAGGGTGTAATTGTAGTAATGCATTAGCTGAACTGTACAATAAGAGATATAATAGTAATTATCCAAAGTTTAAGAGATATTTTGACAATTATGGTAAACTTCATGGAATGTAGTGATAATTGTCCTTTTTTAAACTCCTTTGCATCGTTACTGATATATTTAGTCTTACTTACATGTTCTCAGAATTTTAGCTTTTCCAACATGTATGGTCAAACGTGTCCTCAAAATAATAATTTTGTCTGTCATACCGAACAATATTCACATACATTTTATAAACAAGTACCAAAATATATAGACTGTGAACAAATGTAGAGCTCAAAGATTGGATATAAACCACTCTGTATCTTCTATTTTAATTTGGGTTCTATCACACAAGCACTTGTAAGTGTATAGCATTCACAATTCTATATTTTATAAGTAAAAATTTAATATACTTAACATACGTTTAAGATATGAAATATAAAATAGAACACTATTTTGAAATAAAGTATCTTAAATGGGAATAAACATCAACATAATTTGACAAGATACATCATAGACAAATCAACTAAAACCCTAACATATTTTAGCAACTCAAAACTTGAACATCTCTTCACCAACACCCCCCGCCCCGGGGAAAAAAAAGGAAAATGAAAAAGAAAAAAACTGACTCGAAAACTTATTTAAAAATCCTCAACTACTTTTTCATCACGTTTCAAAAATCATATTCTTGTGATGGGGGATAGGATCAAGTGAATTTTGTCTTGATGTGCTTTGATTAATGAAGGTCCCTCCCCCGGCCCCCGGCAAAAAAAAAAGAAAAGGATAAGTCTAATAAACATAAACATAATTGTTCTACTTTTTCATCACGTTTCAAAAATCATATTCCTGTGATATCAAGTGAATTTTGTCTTGATCTGCTTTGATTAATGAAGCCCACACACGCAAAACAAAAAAGAAAAAAAATCAAGACATCTGATAAACATAAAAATAATTGTTCAAGGACCCCGAGAAAGTATCAATCATGGTGAAAGAAACACACACAACAAGACATTATCCTTTGTTAACGTGAAAATTTATCAAAAAACATATCTCTGTGATGAATTTTATACTATCACAAATTCATTAATGTATTCTTTATCATTGATTAATTTTATGAAAGACCAAAGGTCTTTTTGTGATGGAATTTTCATCATAAACCAATAAATATCATAGAAATTTATTACAAGTCTGTCACAAGTGCTATTTTTGATAGATAGTTTGCTCATTTTTAATTTGATTTGCAACTCATCACTAATTCATCAAAAATGTTGTCCATTTATAATTGAAATCATATCCATCGCAAATTATTCTTTAGTAAAGGAGCGTTGTCTTATAGTGATAGTCTAGGTAGAAGTCCTTGCACTAACGACGCTACAATGGGGGCAATGGGGACAACTGGCCCCTACTGAAATTTCAGTAGTACCTTTGATATAGAGTAAGATTTAATTTCCCCAATAAAACTATTTAATGCTCCCACTTTTAATAGTGTCCGTGATTTATAAAAAAAAAAAAAAGAGTAGTTAATAAAAATTGAACAAACTTTTCAGAAAGGCTATTTGGTGGAAGTGGAGACAACATTACAAAAACACTCACTACATTCAAGTCAACCCACGAGGTGAAAGAACAATGTAAAAGCATTGGATTAACAATCATGTAACATGTATTTCATAGAACGTGTATTCACAAAATTTTGTATATTGTGTTATATTTATATTACTTCTTTATATGTCTATACTATATAATAAGAAGTTCGAGGGCTAAAAGTAGTTATTTTGGTGGTATGTGTTCATGTGTCATATTTACTTAATAACCACTTACAACACAATAAAAAAGTCATAAACTCACTAATTTAAATTAAATATATTTATCATATTCTAATTACCAAATACGAACAAATCAAGTCTGTTTTATATTTTAATATATATTAAATTTATATTGATTATTTAGTGCCCTCACAAGAATTTTTGTTCAGACACCCCCACTATTGGGAGGCTGGTAGCGGCAACACCAGCGTGACATTGCCAGGAAGGTTCTTCCCAGCGGCTGTAACTATCAAACTAAACTTCCCCGTCTTAGGGTCGCCGGCAACCACAATTCTGGCGCTTGCCGCAGTGGCAGCCGTACGAATGTCAATTACAAGTAACACCCATCCATGAACCAAGAATCAATGGGTATACAAGGAAATATACACATTTATACAAGCGCGCGAATACGTACCTTGCAGAATACACTGAGGAGGGTTGAGAAACGAAGAGGGTCTGTTTCCTCACAGCAAAACGATTTCTGTCCAGAATATATGTTCACGGGTTTGAAGTGGAGCTAGTTCAGTAGAAGTAGAGGATTGACCTGATGGTGGAGATGAGAGGACAAGCAGCGCCTTGGTTACTGAAGATAATTTTGGTTAGTAGGTGGGCTTGGGTGGATTAATTTTGAGGGCCCAAGTCCAAGTTAATATGAACAATCAGACATGGCCCAACAACAGCATAGGATGGTCCAATTGGAAACCGGCAAACTTTGGGCCATTGGATTTTTGGGTCCTATGATGAGAAAATACATGGCGTAGGGGGTTACCTCGCCTTCGGACTTACCATATTAAAGAACTTATGGGCAATATAAATTATACGAATTACT
>JACFYI010003544.1:298012-323732 GCA_014898755.1 Handroanthus guayacan | reverse complement strand
GTTTCAAATTCATCTTATTACCTCACTACTAGAAGAATTTTACTCGTAATTTGGATCACTCATATTAAAAATATTTAAATTTATGCTATTTCCACTTTTTCAAAAAATTCTCACTTATAGGGGGTGACGATTTTTAAAAAAAATTTTCAATTGCTCTGCATTAGTAATAACTGCTCTGCATTTATAACCCCCTTCATAAAATCACTATCAATTTTGGGGTATCCGCTTTATTTACCTTTCTTCAGCCATCCATGTTGAAAAAGAATCTGAGCATGTTTAAATTGAGAATTAATGTTCAAAATCATATAAGAAAAATGTTATCCTATTTTTGTTTTTCTAGAAAGATCGATGTTATTTTTCAACTATCTTTAGGAACTTGTATCCATGCCCGATCTGTTAACTGAATATACCATGAAATACGTTTTTTCTAAAGTCGCCTCTGCTTGGGTCACGATTGCGCTTACTGAGCTCGACAAGTTTCTATCCTTATGCTTAATTGATATAAGATTCTAGCAGTCTAAAAAACGAGTGAAAAATACAAAATTCCATGAATACATGATTCATTCAAATAGAAAGATTACGGTAGATTTTCAAGATTTTAATTCCAAATCTTATTTATATTTGGGGTTTTTTTTTTTTTTTTTTTTTTTTTGCTTTCAGAGAAAAGATTATATTCAGTCAATACATCATCAATGCATCAATAAAGATACTTCAATATATTCAAGGATCAAATACATGAACGAGTACAGGAAAGCTAATATGTAGTAAAACTAGAGCCATCATATGGCGGTAGAATAAAAGCCTATACGCTCATTGCTAATTGATGTCTAATAGAGGCCGGGGCCCAAGCAAGAAATAGGCCCCATTAAGGAAATCTCAATGAATTGGGCCGGCCTACAAAGCCACAATAAATAGTTGGGCCGGGCCTTTAAATGTGTTTGCAAAACTTGCATATCAGGACGGTCATTTAGGCAAAGGTGACGGTCATAACAACCCGGCTTATCCGAACTCAAACCACTTGGTTATCTCAAACATCTCATGATGCACATTATACCTCATGCTCATAATTGCATTCTTGATAAATATCTTTTATCTCTATAAATCTCGAGATATGAATAGAGCAAGATTCGCAATTTTTTGTTAAGAAAAGTGCAAGAAATCAGGGAATATGAATTTTCAAGATATTTTGAACAAGGTAAGCTGGATCAGACTAATATGCATAGGTTTATACCAGTAAATTGTTTTCTTCTTTGCAATTTTTATATACGAGATATCTACTATTGTAGTTGAATCTCTTTCCTAGTCCAAATCTAATGAAGTACCTATATCGAGCCAGTTTCTATTGTACTAATTCTTTGTGATTACAACTCACATTAATACATCAAATAATACATAATGACAACACGAGTTGAGCTTAAATTCTTGGAAAACATTGTTAATTCAACTAAATTAGTCCGTTAAGCAAGCTTAACAAGATTTTGATCAATGAAAATAAGATTGAAAATAAAGCTATCATAGAGTAATTGATAAATTATATTTTAACACAAAAAATGTAAGAAAAAAGTAAAAACAAATTAAAGGAAAACTCTCGTCCTTTAAGTTGGCATTATTTAGAGTTATTTTTTTCTTTTTCTTTTTTCTATAAATAAATGGATGGTTAATTTGAAGAGTTAATGGAGCATATATTTTATATAATTTGGTCAAATGATTGTTCGGCCTTGTAAATTGGCAAGCAAATTAACATCCAATACAAAAATAATTTTGAGAGGACTTAGCTTTATGATTTCTTTAAAATCTTTATGGAAACATGATAAGAATATCTTTAATTTCAAAAGATGAAAAAGGAATAAGAGACATATGTCAATAGTAACGTATGGAAGAACATACTTCAGCAAAGTCGTGTGCGACAAGGTGGAAGATTAGGATATGGACAATTACGTATATAACTATCGTATTTTTATTGGATGACAAGTGTAATTTTTTAATTTAATACTTAAAAAAATAGTTGTAATAATTTAGGCTTACACTTCCAAATAACTTAGCACTTTAAACATTTCATATATATTATTCAAAATTCTAGATAAAAAATTAAGCCCTTCAAACAAAATATTTGTTTAATATCCAATGCCAGCGAAAAGATTGATACTTGATCTAATAAAGAAGTTTGTCTTCTTCTTGACTTCCAATTAGAATAATTTCTCTTCAATTTAATTCTTGGATTTGGTTATTCTTGATATATAGTCTTGTGACACGCCTCATTTAGGCGAAGCTCCAATCTGAATTGCTTGTTCAGATTTTATTCATAAAATTTCCAAGTAACTTCTTAATAGGTAAACAAACACAACTTTAAATAATTAGTTTTCGTAAATATTCTTTACTTTTTATGACTTAATGTGAACCATCTTAATTTTCCAGGTACTGTAAGATGACAAATATTTTATCCTCTAATTTCTATCCAATATAATAATTTATCTTTTTTTATGACAAGAAACTTGCAAATGTTATTTGAGGGTTTGATGGTGCACTCTTGATAAATCTTGGGTTGATGTAATAGTCCTCAAAGCATATGAATTAGGCAGGTTGTACAGTACGACGGGTTTATTCTCTTGACACACTTGAACGCAGGCAATCGGTGTAAAATTTCATCACACAAATCAACTCGGCCAACTTATTTGACTGTGGTATAATAATTTATGAAAGAACTAGCTTAATAATTTTTATAATAACTTATGGAAGAACTTAGCTCAATCAAAAATCGGTTGGTTGTTCCACATTGACTCATTAAAATATATTTCATCAATAGACAATATTATAAATAAGTTCTTCGTAGTTTAAGAAGCATGATTTCAAATTCAAGTTTTTTTGGTAACTACATCTCGCAAATTTTATAGTTTAAGAAGTAAAGTTAGTGAAATATGCAAGACAGCTAATATTATTTGTGGAGTATATAACATATAATTTCATGAAAATTCAGAAATGAAATCCCATAATTCAACTCTAATGGTTTCACGCAAACATTAGAAAGAGAGAACAAAAACAGTTTCATTTCACCGAGAGGGCTAAGAATTTTTATCGAGAAGCCCTCTCCATCTCAACTGCTTTGGGAAAAAAGCAAGGCAAATCCAAATTCAAAAACTTGTGAATCCATAGGAGTGTTCTTGCTGTTGATCCATTGATGTTGTCCTATGGTTCACAAAGTTTCTATATTTGATGCGCCGATCGAATGCCCGCAGAGTAAACCCTAGTCAGGAGGAGAACAAAGATATGGATCCGATCAAGTTCCAATTCCGCTCGACCCGGCCCGGTTACCGAACCCCCAATAGTAAATACTCAAACCCCAGATCAAGGTTTTGTCTTTACACTTCATTCGGCATAGCCCTCGTGTTATTTTGCTACATTCTGTTTTTTGGAAATGTAAATCAAGGAAAGAAGAAGTACGGTGTGGTGATTGATGGGGGAAGTACAGGAACTAGAATCCACGTGTTTAAATACGAGGTTAGAAATGGGAATTTGGTTCTTGATCTTTCCGAGAACGGATTGGTGTCGATGAGGGTGAATCCAGGTTTGTCAGCTTATGCGGAGGAGCCTGAAAGGGCGGGGGCTGCTGTGGCCGAGCTGATGGAGTTTGCAAAGAGAAATGTGCCGAGAGAGCAATGGGCGGAGGCTAAAGTTCACTTGATGGCCACTGCGGGTATGAGGTTGTTGAAGAATGAGGATCAGGAGAGGATCTTGAATGCTTGCCGGAGGATTCTGAGGGCGTCCGGATTTAGTTTTCGTGATGATTGGGCTACTGTTATTTCTGGTATAGAAAATATGATGTGGTTATGTCTTTATCATTATATTGATTCTTCTGTTATCTTTGTTTATTACTTGTGAGTTATGGTTAACACAGTGATGTGGTTGGTAATTACATTGAATCAGAAGAAATTGTTAACATGTTGCAAATTGTTGCTGTGCATGAATGGATGTTAGATTTAGCTACAGATGTTTAAAAAGAGTGTCATGATGCTACTCATTTGGTACTTCTGAAAGAGTCCTATAGCCTAATTTAGAGACGTATTATTTGCCAAGTACTTGTAAACTGTTGTGTTTTCATGATTATGAACTAAACTGTGCTATTGTTGGAAGAAGCTTGTTTGGTTAAGTCGTATGTACGTCTGGCTTTGTGCATTTTCAGTTACTCAAAGACTTCTATGTTTTCAACTCTTTCACAAATAAGTTAACTTTTTTCATATATTTCCGAGTGTTCAGTTGCCTATGTTTGCTAGACCACTCTATAAAGATATGTGGAAATTCTCTGTTCCTTTGTGGTTACAATATTTGTATGAGCGTTTGAGCTATTAAACCTGTTCAAAATTTTATACTTCCAGACCACGCTCTTTCTATGATTTTATAACTTTTCAATTCTTTTAGGGTCTGATGAAGGCTTGTATGCTTGGGTCGTGGCTAACTATGCTCTTGGAACCCTTGGAGGTGAACCAGCACAAACAACTGGGATTATTGAGCTTGGTGGTGCTTCAGCTCAGGTCCAAATCCGGTTTTTCAGTGATTGTTTATGTAGTTTTATAATATTGATGTGATACCAGCTATATGTTAACGTATATATCTCAACTTTGTCTTGTATATGAACCTTATTTTTGACAAACGCAGGTTACCTTTGTCTCAAATGAGCCCGTGCCCCCTGAGTTCGCTCGAAAGATTAAATTTGGGAATTTTACTTACAACCTATACAGTCACAGCTTGCTTCACTTTGGCCAGGTAGCCTTTTCTTTCGGAGAAACTCTACTACCATAGTGCCAATGGTAATATCATGTTTCTCATGGCCAGAGTTTTAATATAATCTAAGACTCTCAGTATTGAATTCGTACAAATATGGGATTGCAACTTGCTTAATAATCTGTTTGCCGTTGCTGTCCCTAAGGTGGAAAAATATTACATATTTCTAACAGGGACGCGCTTCTAATTGTGAGCTATGTGTTTGAATTTTTTGGACATCAATAAATTTGATGCAGAATATATTTTGTTTCTAGTCTTCTACATGTTGGAAAGTTTGGTGATTGGCTTTCATTTGCACGTAGGTGGTTTTTAAACTAATATTATCTTATAATCTTTTAGCAAATTCTACAGAAATCTTTCAAGAAACATATATAATAAGTTTCATCACTATAATTTTCAATACAGCAGACTTTATCATAATTATTCTTATAAACATGTGTGGATATTTTGGTGTATATATTGTGTAAAAGAAATGCTTGATGGCTGCTTGTAATATTTTTATGATATTCACTGTCAGTTCTGGTACCTTGTCCAGGTTTTTTAAGCTGTGCTATTTTTGCAGAATGTTGCATTTGAGTCATTAAAGGAATCTCTTGTTTCTGAGGGCCAAGAATTTGGTATGTCTATCTGAAGTGTTCTTTTCATTGTTGGTTGCGTTTGTACATCTTCTCAAAACAGAACTTTATGTTCTTGCACCTGCCAGTCTTTTTAATCTCATTAAATTCCGTTGACAAAAGTTGAATCATTTGGTTACATATAGCCCTTTTCTTTATGGTATCTAGATGAAGGAAATTTTATAAGATGCGTGCATCACTTAATTTGCTATGTGTAGGCAAAATACCATGGAACATAAGGGGAAATAGACACTTTAGCTTGGTCATAATTTATATTTGCAATTGCTCTTTCTTGCACCCTCTGCCATCTTCATACTCTCTTGGCTATGGTATTTTTTCGCTCTGTTGGAAACATTTCTCAAGTTCACATCTTTTATCTTTCATCATAAATGAGACCTGGGAATTTTCTCACTGCTCATTTATGAGATTATACTTGATGATTTTACTGCATATAATTTCTGTTTGGGTCCTGTGCACTAGATCGTGGTACTTTCCAGATTTTATGAATTCATATCATTGTTAATGCAGCTACTGAATCTCTTCAGAGAGGGAAAACAATGGATCCTTGTACTCCTCGAGGATATGCCCCTGATAAGGAGACATTGAAAGTCTCCCCTACTTCATTGATTGAAAAGGATAAATACCTGTCAGCTTTGCATCCGAATGGTAATTTTTCAGAATGCAGATCTGCATCTTTGAAGCTTTTGCAGAAAGGCCAAGGTACTTTCTTTGATTTATCAGACGTTTAATTGTCGTGTTCCTCTATATCAATATCAGTCATGAATCAGGCATTTCTTTGCTGTTATACTTGTTTGATAGCGCTCATGTTTTATGGGAAATGCAGATAAATGCTCTTATAAGACCTGCTACATAGGTTCAACATTTATACCGAAGCTCCAAGGAAAGTTTCTGGCAACAGAGAATTTCTTTCATACTTCTAAGGTTCAAGCTACCTTCGATCTTCAGATTGAAATGAGTTTTTTCTATCCCTTCTTTTTCCCCCCCTTTTAATATTCTTATCTGTTGGATTACGAAATTGATTTTGAACTTTTTCTTTCCTCTTCCTTCACATAGTTCTTTGGGTTGGGCCAAAGAGCATTTCTTTCTGACCTAGTGGTTGCTGGGCAACAATTTTGCGGTGAGGATTGGTCAAAGTTGACACAGAAATACAACTCTCTCGAGGAAGAGGACCTTATTCGCTATTGCTTCTCGTCAGCATATATTGTGGCCCTGCTTCATGATAGTCTTGGGATTGCTTTGGATGACCAGAGGTATGACTTGATAAATTGAGAATGATTCTTTTCTCACTGTGTTTCTTGAACTTAAAGACTTCACATCGTATGTGGTAGATGTGCATTGATATCAAATTCTGTGATTATTAGGGTACACATTCTTCTAAACCCTCACTTCACCTGGAACATGGTGCCTAGTGCATAGAAAAGGATTAGAGAATGGGCAAGATGTTGGGAGATGGGTTCATAGAATGACAATGGTGGGGTCTAACGTGCATCTGTCCAAAACCATTCCCATGTGGGGGGCTGGTTTGGCTTAATGAAGGGATTGCAGGTGGGGCCTTGGTTTTTGAAATTTTGGACCGAAGTGGGTTTGGGTCGTTGGGGGTGCTTACGGGATTGGCCTACCAAACCCGGCCCCTACTTAACAGAACTATGTATGTTTTATCAGTTTCTAATGTGCTAAAATGTGTATATTACACACACACACCCCCACACTCTTAAACATCAAATACACAATGAAATAGAGAACGAAAATTTATAAATAGTCTTTACTATCAACGTAAAGTGAAAGATTATGCTTGGTGCTATAATTTCTTTAAAATGAAAGCCCACACATTAATTTTGTGAACAATCAATTCTCTGATAATATCGTCATTTTTGTCATAGTTTTGACTTTTGAGGGTCATAATTACACTAAAAAGTACCTAAAATTTTGCAAAATGATCCCTGGATTGGAAAATAAGTTGGATGCTTCTGAGTTCCTCATCTACGAGTTGGCTACATGGGTCCTGGGTTTTTCCGGAACTGTTCCCATTGTAGTCCCCAGACAAGAATGCAACTTTTAGTATCTCCTCTATATCCATTTTTCTCCGGAAGACATTTAATCATTTGAATGACCTTTAAGCAGGATTGGATACGCTAATCAAGTGCACAACATCCCACTTGACTGGGCATTAGGAGCTTTCATCCTACAGAGTGCAGCTGACTTAGACAAAAATAACTCTGATTGGATGGGCTCCATAACAAGCGGTAAATCCTCATCTTTACCACTTCTATTTGGAATTTTCCTCGCATTAATACTCGTATCATGGTTCGTGGCAAAATGGAGAAAGCCTCAGCTGAAAACTATTTACGATCTGGAGAAAGGAAAGTACATAGTTACACGAATTGGTAGATACTCGTAGTTTAAAGGAGCTCCTGGTTCAAAAAATTTGCTGCACTTCCATTTTTGTCCCTATACGAGCTTCTTGATGAAAGAGATGGAGATCTGGCACTGGGGTTCAGTAGACCAGTCGTCCCACTAAGTGGATACATACGATTCAATCCAATTCGAATGTACTACTTCTGAAGTACAATAATGTAATGTTTGATATAGTTCTTGTTGTCCATACTATAGACAGTTTAGGATTTTTTGCTTACAAGAGGGCATCCACAGATTATAGAAGGGAGCTTTCTGCGGCAGTTACAGATTGCCTGAATAGTGTTAGATTATTTAAACTCGCTTTTGGCTTGTTTTTGCTGACAAACTTTGAAGATGAATTCATTGTAACCATTCATTTTCCACTTCCTTTTAAGTTTCTTGTTTCTGTGATCTTTTCCTGGAGCCCATCAAGCTTCTTGGATAGCTTTAGCCCTTCTTTCTTTGTGCAGGAAAATCTGAATCTATGGAACAAGAGATATTTTCAATAATAAAGAAATTGTACTAGCATGATTTTTCTTTTCTTCCCCATCCCTCCTCCCCGGGCCCCGGTGGATTCTAGAATGTTTGATTTGAGGTATTATTATGTCAAAGTCCTTGAGGGTTGATCTAATTACGTAAAGACATCCATGCAGTTTGAAAATTTTGATTATACCCCCATGTAAAGTCATTTTATCTCTCAAATAACAGTTTCGATTTTGATTTTCATAATTTTAACTTTATTGTTCAGGTGCAATTTAAGTATTTTTAATTACAATCACTCATTTATTAGTGATTTCAAATAATATTTTCAAAAATACATGAGAATTGCGTACATAATTATTAGTATGAACTAATAGAAATCTTAAATGAATCTTATGGTACAATGATTCATTATAATTAAATACTTTAAAATGTTAAAATATAATAAGTAAGTTCCTTACTAAATTAATAATTTAGAGTATTACTACAATATTTCAAACCAGAAGTGTTTTTCTAACTAACCCTTAATTTTAGCGAATATTCTCCAAATTGCCCTTGTCTTGGGCGACAATGTCAATGAATTTTCTTCCAAGAATTTCACCTGAGAATTCAATTCAAAAAAATTGATTTAAATAATAAGTCGGATTATACTATACCGTTGAGGAGGCAAAAATCTATGAATCGACAGCTTTGTCTACTTCCCATTAAACGGACTCAGAAGAAAAACGCCAGCTCTTAGCAAACTCATAAAAGACAACCAGCCTACCCCAAATCCAACGCCTATATATTTTTCCTTCATTCATATTTTTATTTTTATTTAATTTAATGTAATAGAGTGAAATTTAGGAGCCAAGTCAAATAACAGCCAAAGTCTCCAAAAAGCCAAGCCAAAACGCGTCAACAGTTTTAACAATCCATTTATACCTATTTTTTGTCCTTGAGATTTTTCTTGGTTGTGCACCAAATTCGCGATTTCTCCGTTCTAGTTTCCATTTCTTTGTTCTTCCTTCAGGTACTTCGCTCTTTTTTTTTTTTCTTCTTTTCCTTTCTTTTTCCAGTTTCCTCTTCATATTTGTTGTATTCTTCTCTTTCTTTCTGTTCATTTGTAATTTGTTTTTCTTGATTCTAAGCTGAAGAAATTCTCTGATCCCGCTGCATATGCCAGCGTGATCAGTGGATTTCTATCATTTTGTATGATTTTTTGGAATGCCCTCGATTTTTTATTCATTTGTTAGGGATTATTGTTTAAATTTTGTTTAAAGGTGTGATCTTTGGGAATATTAGGTTAGGAAAATCAGGTTTCTACGCCTTTTTTGAAATGGGTTATTGCTTTTAGTTTCAAGATTTTTCTTTCAGGGGGTTTCAGTGATTGTACAGGTTAAAAGATCAAAACTTTGTAAATAAAGGATAAATATTATATTGTTGTTCTGACGTTAAACGGTCATTGCCTTTTCCGAGATAAAAGGGTGTTTATTAGATTGTAATCTTGAGGGATTTATGTTGATTTATTGTGTTCAGGAATTCTTGTGGTTATTGTTGTTGTTTGAGGTTGCGGTGGTGTGAACAAGGTGTAAATGGGTGAGCATTTGTTGGTGACTGTGAACCAGCTGCCGAAGTCTGAGGGGGTTGAGCCTAGCGAGCCGGTTCCTCAGGCTGTGGGCTCTGGACCAAATGGAAAGAAGCCGGATATGGTGGGGTCCTCATCATCAATGGCCGTTGGAGATGATAAGGTGGTGGTAGTAGTGGACAATGACGAGGTAGATGAGGAGGCACCGCTGATAGGGATGGGGGAGTGCCGTATTTGCCAGGAAGAGGATACTCTTAACAATTTGGAGAGTCCATGTGCTTGCAGTGGAAGTCTTAAGGTAAATGCTTGTATTGGTGCATCATTCTTTTGGTCTGCGTTGGTTGACATATACTCATGCTGTCTATCTTAATACGGAGGTTTAATTGTTATGTATAAGCTTTGTGTTTCCATGTTCCCAAAAGTGGAATTTTGTTACGTGTTGAGGAGAAAAGGTTTGGCCTTTAAAATGATTAAGGAAAATCATCATGTGGATTTAGAAGAGTGTGAGCATCTTGAAATGTTTCGTGTTTTATAATTAATGCAAATTGGGACTATGCCAAAATTTCTTGAATTTCCCTCTACTTAATGGGCTTTATCTGTTGATGAATCAACATGTTCTTCCTTTCGGATTGTGTTATATGTGGTAAGGCTTTTCCCTTACCACCCATTACCCCATATCTGTCACGTAGGTGGTTGTTTACTTCACTTGATGGGATGAATGGGTAATACATGAAATGCACGAGTCTCTGTAGCATGTGATTCTTTGTACAAAGAATATGGTGTGTACTTTTTTTTATTACTTAAAGGATATCAAAGCATCTTTTTACATCCTGGTTGGATGGTCATCCCACATGTAATATATTTTTGCCCGAATGGTTTAAATCATGGGTTCTTACATATCAAAGTAAACACTGTACTAGATTGGACACCTCATGTTATCAAATCCAACGAGGTAAACACCCCTTCAGAATACTTGCATAACAACATGCAATAGTTAAGTTATCCCTTTGACCTGTGTCTTACATATGGCTGACATTTTCCCTCCCTCCCCACTCCTGCCCTCCTCCTTCCCTCAGGACATTCGTTTGTTCAAGTGGCCTGGTTTACTATTTTACTGAGATATATTACTTTGCAGTATGCTCACAGAAAGTGTGTTCAGCACTGGTGCAATGAGAAGGGAGACATTACTTGTGAGATCTGTCATCAGGTATGTGATTGCTTTTTATACCTTCGTCAATTTGCTAATCTTTTTACAATGCCCGCAAGGGTGAAATAAGATAACTTGTAGGCTTGTTCTAACTTTGGCATCTTATGGTGATGGTTATACTTTCCAAATATGAATTTTGTCTCAATAGGACACTTTTGAGGTGCTTTGAAGTAACCGACATTTGGACACATTATTGTTTTATAACTTTACTTATAAAGAGTTGTTTGTGCTTATGAAGCAATGAAAGTGGCATGTCCATTTGCTCCATTGTGTTTTATTATTTGTTGGTGCATACACCATTACAATTGCCACAACTACGAGATCTCACCCTTTCTGTTTGATGATTTAACTATCAAGTTATGGGGCGTCTGTGTGAGTCGTTGGGAGATTATGGGTACACTTATGGGAGGGGGATATAGTTACACCTTAGACAAATAGTGACATATGTCATTACTATATTTTAAATTTGATATTAATGAAGGCTGTAGGTATTTATTTATGCTGCTGATGTTATAGTCTATCAGTATGATGCGACATTCTTTTCTTTGTTGTGCAGCCATATCAGCCTGGTTATACTGCTCCTCCACGTCCTCCGCCTGATGAGACTACCATTGATATTGGGTAAAGTGATTTTCTATTCAAGCAAGTTTCTTGTTTCAGAATGAAAAACAGAAAACCTCAGATAACATTTTTAAAAGATTAAATCTTGTCATGTTTCTCTTTTATTTTGATGTGAAAATACTGCGACCATCGCTATGGATCTAATCATGATCACATTTTTCTATCTGTTTCCAGGGGAGTGTGGCAAATATCTGGCACACCACTGGATATGCATGATCCTCGTCTTATAGCAATTGCTGAGGCTGAACGCCAGTTGTTTGAAGCTGACTATGATGATTATAACGGCACTAACAGTAGCGGCGCTGCCTTTTGCCGTTCAGCTGCTCTAATTGTAAGCCTGAGAGCCTCCTCTACTACTATTTATTATTGCCACTCGTCATTTGCTAGTCCTTAATCGAGAGTTTCAAGAATAAAATTACAAAGAAAATTTTCTAAATAGTTTTGCTCAATACTTTGTTCAATTAAATCTAAAAGTATTGGTGTTTGGATTGACAGTTGATGGCTCTTCTCCTACTGAGGCACGCACTGTCCATCACCGATGATGGAAATGGGGATGGAGGTGAAGATGCATCGACTTTCTTCTCTGTAAGTTGATGTGAACTATTTACTTTGCTAACATTATATTATTTAAAATCTCTGGACCTGTCTTTGGTGTGATTGTGAAATTTCTGAGTACTCGATAAATGCAATGCAGCTGTTCTTGCTACGAGCCGTTGGCTTTCTTTTGCCTTGCTACATCATGATATGGGCCATCAGTATCTTACAACGCAGGAGACAACGACAGGTAAATATTGCCCTAATAGGAAATTTGCTTCTATAAATAATTTTCTTATTGGAAGATTCGAGGGACTTTATACAGTTGTTCATTTCTCTCACCCGTTGAGGTGAGTTTCAAGTACAAAACCTCCCCCCATGAGTATTGATAGACAATACTTGATGTGGCTGAGGATTTCATATCCGAGTGGATTTGGGTATTGTTGTATAGCATTGTTTATGGGAACGACGACAATGTGTCTCTTCCCAAGCCGACTGAGAGGATCCCATAGTGGGAGAGTCGAGGGTGTTGATTTCTCCCCTTCAAAGCGCTTCTCAAAGATAAAATCCATCACTATGAGTATTGACCAGACATTACCTTGATGCGGCTGAACTTTTCACATCTGCCAATGAATTTGAGCATCATCATATATGAATGTGAACAACTCTATTCATGCATCTTTGTAATCATCGTTCGCTTGAACAGGAGGCAGCGGCACTTGCAGCAACACAATTTGCAATAGTGGTTCAATCAGCACAAAGCAGAGGCCTTCTTGTAGCCTCAGCTGCACCAGCAGTCGCTCCACAGGCTACTACTCCTTCACAGGCGACTCCTCACCAGGAACACGTTTGATCAAATGATAGTTCCTCTATTGCCCTTCTCATCTGCTTGATACTTTATCGTGCATCATGCAGAAGAGACCATGAACTATTGAAACTGGTGAATTTTACTTTTCGTTTCACTTAAATTTTCATTCCGAGACGTCGCTCTGTCTACATGTGTATATGAATTTCGGGTCCTCTAACGAGCTTAGCCTGAGGGATGACTGTGTACTGAGGAAGACATACATTCGGACAAAATGAATCGAAAAAAAAAATGTACTTATTTGATGTACCTTGTTCATGTATAACTAACTATCGCCAATTGATTCAGTATTTTGCTAGACAGCAGTAAATGAAGGGTCTGTTATATATTCTCCCCGGTTCTCAAACTGATTTTTTCATATTTTTACAAGTTTTTTACACTATCTTGTTTACTTAATCTTTTGTTAATCAATGATAACAAAATATTATGCTATGTGGCTTTATTAATGTTTTCTTGCTAACCTGCTGTTAATGGTTCTACTTTCCAATTCACAATCCGAGGAGAAAAAGGAGGGGGGAAAAAAAAAACCAAAGGGGGCCCGAAGGAACAGAATGCCAACAGCCCATTTGTCCAGTTACAGTTTTTGCATTTGATGTTTCAATTGCGATCATAAAAACACTGGATCACTTGGTAAAGGATGCAAGATGAGTCGATTGTCTCATGAGCTTAGTGAGCCAGTTCGACTTGAGCTCGAACTTGAAGTATTTATTGCTTCGATCTTGAACACTAATATAAATGTTAAAATTTTAATATTGACGTTCAGAAGTTCGCGAGTTGGATGGTGGGCTTCTATTAAATTTAAATATTAATAATAAAATTTAGTAATATTATCATTTTTATTAAGAGTGATAAGTTTTTGAAATACTTATTTATACATTAAATGCAAATATTTATTGATGTAAAAGATAAAAAAATATTTATTATTATTACTACTAGTACTACTACTTATTATTATTATTATTATTATTACAAAATATGAAGTAACATAGTTACATTATAATAATAATATTTAAAATAATAACTAGTTTAATTAATTAGAATGTTATTTTTAATGAGTTAAGACCGAGCTTGAGCTCAATCTCAACAGTTTTGCTTTGAGCTCAAAAATTTTTCAAATTCAACTTACTTGTATCCCTAACTTGCCATGTATTCATTATTTTTAAAAAAAGAAAACCGCGAATAAAACATCCAAATTGCCCATTTGCCTCCCGTAAGACAAGTGGGTCATGTCTACGTCTTTTATAGAGAAAAATAAATAAATAAATAATAATGTTTAGAGGTGTATTTTATCTTTTTGAGTACCCTTTCTTTATCGTGATCAAGATGATGGAATGATCTCAAAGTAAAGCACATAAAACTTGCCCTCATGGGGACATTCCATTTGCAGTGACCCATTTTGTATTTTGGTTTAAACTTTCGGATATAAAGATCTCTTAAGCTAATTATTCATTTAGTTATAATAAGAATTAGAAAAAAAAAAGGTTGCAGCAATTAAATAAAAGCCTAACAAAGTAACAAATGTTCTTTGATTAAGGTTCTTATGATGATTGGTTATGCTAATAATTTAATTAAAGGCCTTGATTTATCCATAGTTATTTTTATCACATGAAATGATCTTTCTTATTCCATTATTTGGCCATAGACAAAACAGAAATTAAATATTTTTTTTCCCTTAAATTTCGTTTTTTGGTCACTGCATGATTAGACGACAATAAATTTTGGTACTAAGAATTATTGGTACATGCATATTTAAACACATAAAAGTCTACACATTCACTCAATTAAGAGCATGTGTAAATTACTCTGGGTTCTAATTACAATATGACGCAAATTGCATTAAGTTTTCTGTTTTCTTTTTTCTTTTTTTCTTTTTTTTTTTTTTTTGTCAACTAAACAAACGATAAGGATTATTTTGTAGTTTACCAAATTACGAGAACATTTTAGTAATTATGTCAAATTTGGAAGTGCTTAGATAAGTATCCCTTAGAAAAATGAGCATATTTTTCTCTAATGCTCTTCCCTTTCTACTAAATGTTCTTATATAATTGGGATAGTTAGCTCGACTAGTCTTGAGGTTTGCCATGGTTACTAAACACGCATTGTAGTTTGGATAATTACCATGAAACCTCTTCTATGTAACAATTGGACTTCCTAAACTATAACAAACATTACAAATACACTCCTTATTAATCTAATAATAGGAGATCTGTTTGTTGATTTACTTTCTGAGGGTCTAATTATAATGTACAAGGGGTATAGTGATCATTCGAAGTATAGTGAATGTTTTGATAATTATAGCAAATCTGATGGGGTGTTAAGATAATTATTATCCCTATATAATCATATGATCAAATGGTTAATCATTGACTGAGTCCATCCACTGTGTGCCATGATTGACTGGTTGCAATGGTTCGAATGGCTTGGACAATGGAAATGTTCAAAGTTGAGATAGGCCATTCTTCCTCTTTGTTACTAAATGGAGCCCTTATGTTTGATAAAAGGCTTAAAAGAGCATTGCTTTGAGACTGCATCACTGAAGAATTTGCGCATATTCTTTGGAACTTAATTCTTGAATACCAATCCTCACTTTTTCTAAGACAATTCGATCCATCACTTTAAAAGGGGAATGGTATAAACCCTTTGAGGTTTTAATAGTGGCACTTTAGGGCATAGATCCAAAAGCAAAGAAATGGTCCCAATAATAACAATATCAAGATTTGTAATAGCTTTGAGTATTCCCTTCTTTCTTAAGTTGCTCTTTAACTTCAATACGCTTAAGTTAAAACTCGTTTAAGCACAATTCCTTAAGCAATAAAATCAAACTCAAACACATAGTTGAAAAACACCATGTTGTTCAATAGGGCTCGATTGGTTTTCACTTTGCACTTAAATGATTTTTCATGTGCAAATCTTGGCAAGAATACATTCTATTGCCATGTAATGTTTGGATCTAATGCTAAGCGTATTAAATATTTCCTCACAAGAACACCTGTACCCTTTGAAGGAAGGAATAGTGGAACAACATTTATGAACTAGTGAGACTTAAACTCAAGAATCAAGACCCTATGTTCTTGAACTTTTAACTTCTAATGCATTATTTATGCATAAATGAAGTGTAAACTTTTGAAGTAATCAACTCTGGTAAAGTTCTTTGGTTCAGTGCAGGTTGGATTCTTTATTTCATATTTGTTGCCCATTATACATACAAAAAAAAACAATGTAGACGTCATCTTTCTGTACTGATATATACACATATATGGTTGCTGTGCATGAAAAGCATGCAAATGCAGGTGTACATCACGCTACAGACATTACACCTTGGCAAAAATTAAAACCCTCTTTCAAACTCAAAGAGGATGATCAAAAAGCAAAGAATCTGTCCCTTGTATGAGCTTTCAATGTCATGCTGTAATTATTTGGACCATCATAAAATCATACCTCATGGATGCAAAATTTGAAATAAAGCATGCTTTAGAATGTTCCAAGTTGCATGTGATTTTTTGTATTATACAAAAAATAAAGTGGATAAAGAAAAAGATGGTCTTCCTAGTTAAATGGGCAAAAAAAAGAAAGAAAATAAAAAAATATAAATAAATATATTTTGATTCTAAAGAGAAAGAGACACTGGAATCAAAAAACCTCAAAGAGACTGGCAAAAAAGCATAAAGAAAACAGATTTAGCACAACAAACCAAGAGTGGTATTTTTGATGCATAGATAAGAGAGCTTGGAATTCTAAAGTGAGATCTCTGTATGGCATAAAGCTAATGTCTGGTTTTTTAAGGGAAGCTGTCTATTCCCCAATCCTTTTTATTTCCCATTCTGCTTTATGACTGCATTGAGATCTTGAGTTTTGGCTGCTGAAAAAATAATCACTACCAAACTTTTCTTTCTTAATCACTAAGGAAGGCTGATTATTATATACAACAAAGGATGAATTCATTATGTATTTATGTGGTATAAAATACCTGCCGCCAAATCTTGCCACGTGGACATGATGAAGTTACCTGGATGTCCTTAATGGGAGGATGCGCATCCTTTGACATGGATCAGGGCCCGTTAAGAGAAATGGAAAATGGGTACATGTCCCCTCTCCACATCGTTAATCGGGCTTGTAAATAGGAGAAATATAATCATTTTATATCGCAATCAGTACATTTTACTCTCTAAAATTTACAATATTCGAGTCATAAATTGACTTAAACTTTGATGGGGTTTTAGCTGAGCCCACCTAGTGACCCTAACATTTTTTGTACTTTCAAAATCGAATCATCTAGAAAGAACCCAACAATAGGATCATGTACAAACCTATAATTTGTTGATTTAACAGAAAACCCAAAGATCAAACACTTTCATACTAATATAATATTGTATTTTTTTGGCACCACGTAAGCAAGAAGGGATGACGTGGGTCGGAGTCCAAGGTGACTGGATTGGTCTTTGTTCAAGAAGACAAAAGCAGAGCAAATGATAGAAATGTAGGGAAACAAATCAAAAAGATGCTTAGCTTCTCGGGGGTGTTGTTCCAATCACCTTTATTCATCCTATTGAGATTCTTCTTTTTAGTAACAGCCTTAATTTGCTTAGATTTGCAGATTTATGATTGGGGTGAATCTAAAACTCTTATATGGATTCTGGGCCCTCCCTGCTTTATGCTTTAAATTCCTCTCATATAATCCTATAAGAATTATATTTACAATGGAACTTAGAAGGATTAGGACAACAATCCTAGACCTTATATTCTCCTTCTACTTCGCCTAAGAGAGACAGAGTCTCATCCCTCAAAAGAAACCATGTCTCTATCTATCCACAGAGCATTTCTGATATTCATATGTATAGGATTATTAGCATTTCATCCACTACAAGTTTGTGGCTCGAGAAATGCAGGTTTTGCCCTGAGACGAGGTGTAGAAGATCAAACGATGATGATCAAGAATCATCGGATGCTCAAGGGAGTCGACATGAACAACCTGAATACAGACAAGAAGCCGGCCCCTATAAACGAACCATTTGATCCAAATCAGTCGGGCAAAAGAAAAGTTGGAAGAGGATCAGATCCCATCCACAACAGAACTTGACAGAAATCTGACAGCAGCAGGGAAATCGACATTGAAAGAAGAACACAACCTTGTACCAAAAGAACCAAGGTGGTGGATCATGTCGACTAGCTAATATTTCCATGTGGTTGGTTGAACGGTTTTCGACTTCTGGTTTGGAGTTTTGATGTGAAGCTATGTGTATAGTGTAGAATAGCTAGGAACCGACCTTGGAAGCAACTATAGAACCAAAAACATCTCCAGTTGCACGTCAAATTTGAGGGGGAAGTACGATAGAACAGAGAAAGGCTTGAAGATTTGGTCGGTTTGGATTCATTATTTCTTGGTTTCTTGAAGATGTAACGTATTTTTGTTTTTCTTTGTCCCATTCTAATTGTAGTCTCTTCAATATTTATACATGTGATGCCTAAGTTTCAACTTGTTTTGTCCTACCTGCCTATGTATCAGTTCAGAACTACAGAATATCAGAACACAGCACACAGTTACACTAGAAGTTTGTAATCAATTCAATCCACTTTCTTAGTTTCACAAAAGCAGAACAATTAATGCAACTTTTCACTTCAAAGATCAGTAGAATTAGTTTTTTTTGATGAAGTTTATCAAAGTTAAGAATAATGGATTGGACGTATATAATATGTCTCATCTTCTTTCTACAGTAATAAAAACATTATATCTCTTCATGTGAGAAGTGAGGCAGATTCCTTGTCATGGAATAAGCATCCACAAGTTGTTTATTTCAGCTTTTAGCCAACGCGAACTATCAGTCTCAGATTGTCAATTCGGATGTTCGGATGCGGATATTAGTACATCCATATCTACATTTGAATAATATCCGGATGCAGATATTCAGATATGAATTTTATCGGATGCTAAAAATGAATATTCGCATTTGCATCCATCGGATATCGGTTAGGTATTCGAATATCCGATATCCGTTTTAATAGTTAGGATACATATATAATATCGAGATATTCTCATATTCCATTAATCACAATCTTCATCTAAAATTTGAAAATTTGACTTGGTTACTTTATATATTTGAATTTGTTATATTAATGCCAAAAAATTAAAATATAAGAGTAAAATCACTTCAAAGGTTTCAGCTAGCCTAACGTTTTTAATATGTATAGCATCTAATTTTTGAATTTTATTTTTATATATAATTTAATACCTATAAACTATATTATTTATATAATTTGTTATATCTAAAATTCTACACAAATGCGGATAATTTTCGGAGATGCCGATATTACTATCTCCATATCCGAAATTTTAGGCAAAGGATACGGATATGGATATATCCGAATATTTTTAGTTACGGATAATATCCGCCAATTTCGAATACGGATACGAACGGACGAATGGACATTTGGATATTTTTGACAGGCCTAGATATTGCCATATCTGCGACATATAAATGTAACAAAAACAATGACAAATAGTGGCGCAATGTCACTATCCAGTACAAGAACTCGCATTAAATCATCTTATGAGAAAAGCTAAACTTTACTTTGAGTTCAAATATAAATTTCATGAAGACTGCATTACAATGAAACATGAAGCTGAATTATAGACAACGGAAGGGGAACAAACATAGTATGACACAACGAAAACGCTTTTTACCCTGTTGAGCTATAATTAGCTTTCCTGATCCCAAAGTCATGTACTTATAGAAAAAACTATGTCGGGATCCACAATGGAAAGGAAGAATATCAGCAGCTATCAAAGGAGCAATCTATAAATGTTAAGACCATTCTAAAGCTAATGTTACATGGAGCCTAGTACTTTTCTGCATGTTTACAATTTTTAGGAGTCATCAAAACTTGATGACTTATGACTAAGTGAAGAAGGCTTGCGTTCTTACAGAATTAAACCTTAATAAAATGAGTCGACTATAAGTTTCTAAGCTTAGCAGTAAGCATTTAGTGCTGAATTCATTTTGTTCATAGCTCCAGAGAAGACCAAATAATATATCTAGACAGCTAACTCAACCTTAGTCCTATTTACACAAACAACAGAAATCTTGGCTCATAAAATGGTCCTTACAAGATTTAGCCAAACATTACAAAAAGTTTGAGCAATTACTGAAAGCTGATGTTAATAAGATATAGTGTTGGTGAAAATTCATCTGCTACAGTTTCACTGTGGCAATAATGCAAAGTCGGAAGTACAACATTTGAAAGCAGGGGTACAATATATAAAATGATATTAGCATATACATGAACTAGGGAATTGCCGTGGCAAAGCAGATAAGAACACTTACTTCAAGTTCTCTACTTTTTCCCTGCATTTTCTCTTGTCCACATTTTCTGGCAGTAGTTAGATTTTTCATTAAGAAATTTCCATGTTGGGCACAGGAAATGGAGCGAAATACAGAATTCTATGAAATTTCCTTCATGGATACCCACATGGATCAAAGAAACGGTAATAGGATAATCCCATAAAAATTTTCAGGAAGAATGCTAGTTGCCCAACTTGCCCTTGATTGTAAACTACGAATAGTTTGCTATGACTTTTTTTATTTTTATTTTTATTTTTTTGGTGGATAAATACTATATATGTCCCAAGAAAAATTGGTCAAGTCTATATCGTTGTATACGAGTATTTCTTATCTTTAGACTTATATTTTAATTTATATTATTATGAGTAATTACTACGAGACATTCAATGTTCTGAATTTTTAATATATATAAAAAAGGGTTAATTGCATCTTAGTACCTTATAAGATTATGAAATTACCAATCACTACCTTCAAGATTTAAAAATTACAAATTAATCCCCATAAGTTTGAGAAGTTACCAAATCATCTATTATGTTATATTTTTTTGTCAAAAACTACTGATATCCTCCAATTTTTACATTGCACTAACTACCCATCATATTTCTATACTTGGCCGTTATGATTTTAGAGACTAAAATTTGAAAATATCATTAGTTTTTTATCAAAAAACCTAAAGAAATGAATGATTTGGTAATTTTATAAACTTATGAGGACTAATTTGTAATTTTTAAACCACGAGGGCAGTACTTGGTAATTTCACAATCTGAAAGAGTAGTCAAATGTAATTAACCCTATAAAAAATCAATATATATATATATATAAATATTATTTTCTTGATTAGTTAAATTTATTATATAAAATAAATATTGATTAGAGAGGATAAAGTTAGAGGAATAAGAAACAATAGAGTTGGAGAAGAAAATAGCGCGAAAATAAAGGGAAAAAAATAACTCACACTAACACTTTTTCTTATTTAAACAAGAGTTAAGTTAACACAATTAAAAGTATAATACTATCACCATCATACTTTATTCAAGTGGTAAAACTTCTAGTATAGGTTCTATATATGATCCAATGGTTGTTTAAAATCAAATTCGAGTCAATCTCTCTTTGAAGATGGTCCAATCAGATAGTGGATGACTCGATCGAGAATGAGTCATAATCTTGAAAATAACAAACACCATAAAAGATCACCGATAGTCTTAACAATGATCTTTAATTAAATACTCAAATCAGTATATGTTAACGTATATAAAAATAGATGGTAATAATTAAACGGTACAGAAATTATGAAATACTTTCTTCTTTTTCTTATTTGACAATCACAATATTTATTAGATATAATCCATCACCGATAATCCAGATGATATTATAGAATAATACCAAATTTGTTCATAAAATAGTCTCAAATGCAACCATCTAGAAGAAAAATAAAAATCACGGGAGAACACTTTGAACCCATTGAGTAGACATAGATCTCATCCATTTCCAAGTTTTGTTTGGTATGGGAGATATTTTCTTTAATCCAACCTTATCCCTATACAAGACCTAGGAATAATAAAGGGGTATAATCCTCAATTATCTTGATCCACAATTTATGAGGCCCTGCAATAATTTTATTCTAAATTCTAAAAATGGAATCAAATTCTCTTCATTGGTCCCTCTCTTTGATTTACTTCCAGCCCTTTTGCAGAAAAAAAGCAAAAGCATAACTGAACTTTAAGAGGAAGAAAAATACTAAAAAGATATTTTTTTTCCAATTTAATTAGCAAACAAAAATTTGTGTAATAAGAATATTTGTTTGAATATTAACGAACTTGAATTATTTCTACTAATTATTTAAACTCGTAAATTTTTTTAACTCAAACCTTGTCATGAACTTTAAGTTACACACAAACACTCGTTATTTTGTAAATACTATAAATTTCCTTAACCTTTATTTTTTTTTTTTTGAAATTACAACGATAGGGATATAAAGGAAGATGTGTTTCATGTGAAAATAGAATTAGGTCATTGACCTAATAAACCACATCCCTGATTACTTGAATTGATGATTAATCCATTTTTTTAGTGTAACTTTTTGCAATAATGATAAATTTTACTTGTCCTTTTTGCTACGGCCCAAATATTCTAAATAAGAGATTCAATTACCACAAATTGTTGGACTAGCTGAATTGCATTTTGTCTCACGAAAAGTATAATATGCTATTTTTATAAATTAAAAAAAAAAAGGTATAATATGTCTATAACTAAAAAAACACAAAGTCATCACACGCCTTACACATTTTTATGTATAAAAAATGAAAAGTGTTATTTATGGTATGGAATCACGTGCTCGCGTTATACATGCACCACGTTCCACAACAGGTGTCCTTGAGATTGATAGGGTCAAGGCTCGTGGAATAGGAAACTTATATCAATAATTATTATTAGACATAATTACAATATGTATACCCTCGTCAAGTTTAATTTAATTTAATTTTTATGAAAAATATTATCGTAGTATTTCAATTGATATATCATATTTTCTATGATTTAATTATATTTATACATATATTTTATTAAAATTTTCGTCAATTAAAATAGTGATAAAAAATATCATTATTATTTTCAAATTACATATATTATTCTATTCAACATATTATGTCTAAAAATGCTGAATCCATGCTCAGATTTGCAATATAACTTGCGTGTGCTTGTGATAATATGATAACGACAAATGCCCTTCACATTTTCCTAATCATAATTAAGATATTGACTCCTAATTAAATTCTAACCATAGGCTTATATATAGATACTGTCAAAGTCGTGTTTCTTTTTCCTTTTTTCCCCTTCTCTTTTCCCTGTTCTTGCAGCAAATTTGAAGGCTTTTTTCACAATATATGCAAATCTTGGGATGTCATTTCAGTCTTTATTCTTTATTATGGTGATCATAAAAGAAGGCCTATATATTTCTTCGAATTTTATAGCTCTACTATTGCAATGTCATGCGCAAAAAGAGTTTTTTTCTGGATATGTTTAGATCAAGTTTATATGATGCTCGAATTATTTAAAACCTTTAATCAAAGAAATAAAACAAAGCAAAAAAAAACTCATGGATTTGGTTATATGGGATGATAAATTTGGTTATATATTATAATCATTAATTAATGCAATCTGCAATTCTCTATATTTAAAGGACAAATTTGATTATCGTCATTATCATTTGATAATGGATTGTTTGAAACTTACATAGATCTTATTCTAATATTAAGTTTTACTAAGTTTGGATTAATATTAATCCATGAATATTTATAATCATTTATTTTTTATTTTTTAAGAAAGAAGCTATATATTATGAAAATCAAACTATACATCATAACACTCAAAAATCAATATAATAACAAAGAAGTTTCTTATCAACTTACTAGACAGTATAATAATCTTTAATAGCCTATCATACAGTAAAAAAATAACTCCACACAGTGAGGGCCAAACTCATAATCTGTACTATCAATTGTTAACAAAGAATAAATTTTCATGGGTAAATACTAATATGTCCGTTGACATAATTATATGCTATCATCACTTATATTCGAGTTATTTTACATATCTTTATATTATCATCAACATTCGTAGTAATCTTAATAATAGAAATACCTACTCGGAAGATTTATGTTTCCGGTGCATTTAGGATCTCTTATTTTATTTTATGTTTCATCTCATATATTTCACTGTACAGATTTATGTCAAGTGTATAACATTTATGATTTATGTATTTATAAGGAAATGTTTAATAAACTTGACATGTATTTACCATAGAAAATATGAGATGAATCATAGATTTAAGATATAGATCCTAATTCCAACGTATCTGGTCGTAATTAGTATTATCTTATTAACTAAGTGAAGATAAATTAGGAATATATCACACCCATGTCTCGTTTAATCATCAATCTCTGCACTCAATTTTGTGAACTTAAGAAGATACAATAATTGTTTTAGTAGCAATTTCTGACTTTGAGGGCCGACCAAACTCATGATTTAAAGGTGATTATGCATACAACAACAAATTCAAACATCTTAATTTTCAACTAATCCATGATGAATTAGCTATCAATTAACTCACAAGACTCCTAATCAGCCTTAATTTCTTTAATTACAACACCTAATTACCTATAATTTAAATTTAATTATTACATTAAGGATGAGGCACACAGTCTTATCATACAACCACCACATCTAATACCGGCCTGATCAGTGGGGGCCGAGTCTTGTTCTCATCTGCCACGTGTGCCTTTATTTCCACATTAAGACACTTACCTAAATTAAATGTATTTTCTGCCAATATTTATTTCACCACAACTAACCTCAGCTGTCCGATTTCTGATCGGACGTTGTCATCATTTTAATCCCTTTCCTATTACAGCAACCACTCGTGAAACTATACATATCTTCACATATTTCATTTCCTATTGAGATTTAAGTGCTTTAAATAATTTTCACGAAAAAATTAATTATAAACACTGTATACTTAATATATATCTATATAATAAAATGAAAAATAAAACACGTGTTGATATAAATGATTCAAATGTTAAACGTCCGGGCAGTTCAAATTCTCTACTATACAACGTATTTTTATATTTAATCTTATCCCTAAATACATGAGAAGTATATTAAATATTTTTCTATTATAATGCGTTTTAATATATATCTATATAATAAAATGAAATAAAACACGTTTTGATATAAATGATTCAAATGTTAAACGTTCAAGCCGTTCAAATTCTCCACTATAAAACGTATTTTATCTTTAATATTTCCCTAAATACATGAGAAGTCTATTAAATATTTTTCTATTATAATACTTTTTAATATATATATATATATCTATATAATAAAATAAAAAATAAAACTCGTTTTGATATAAATAATTCAAATGTTAACCGTTCAAGCAGTTCAAATTCTCTACCATAAAATGTATTTAATCTTTAATCTTATCCCTAAATACATGAGAAGTATATTAAATTTTTCGATTATAATACATTTTAATATATATCTATATAATAAAATAAAAAATAAAACACGTTTTGATATGCATAATTCAAATGTTAAACATTCAAGCAGTTCAAATTCTCTACTACAAAACGCATTTTATCTTTAATCTTAATTTCAAATACATGAAAAGTATATTAAATGTTTTTCTATTGTAATAGGTTCATAAAATGAAATAAAATATGCAGCCAAAAATACAAAGTTCCAACCTTCAATTTCCCGTAAAACAAGTTGTTGACATTATTGGTAATTGGGAAAATATTTTTC
>JACFYI010003544.1:276246-293479 GCA_014898755.1 Handroanthus guayacan | reverse complement strand
GGTGTACTAGCGACGTACTCGTACCCGATATGGTTACTCTACTCAAAATGAAGCACTCATGCATCATAGGCTCAAACTCAAGTTAGATCATAAAAGGCAAAATTCTTTTGGTATAAAGATTAAAAATCATGTTAACGGCAATAATTAACACGAAAGCGAATTACACAAGCTGAAAGTTTTAATCCATTTGCAGTATTAGTTCTTAAATAAATCATTTTTGTGATGAGAGATTTTAGTTTGACTGATACTTTTTGAAGTTATAGATAATGAGATCGTTTGTTATAGAAATATTCTTGTCATTCTGAAAGAAAAATTGTTATGTTGGTCGTTTCCATATATTCTACCTTTTGTTTTCTAAAAAGAAATTATGAATATTATACCTTTCTCATAACATAATTATATAGCATGAACAAGTTCGTTTGGAAGACAAAAGATGATGAGCGCATTTTATCAAAACGTTCAAACAGGTCCCATTTCCTTGTAATAAAACACGACTCTCGATGTCCCAGAATGGACACTTTTCAAATGTTTCAACTTCCAAAATCTAAATCAACAGCAACTTCTGATAAATGTAAAGGGCCACTCACATGCCCAAAGTAACAGAAAAAACAAACCAAAAAACAAAAGGGGGAAGAAAGAAAATCACACACCAAGCATAATATAGCCATAACTATATTCTTCCCCACGTACTTTTCCATTTCATGGTTCCTCTGAAAATGAATAATCTCCCACGTTATCACCCTCTCAAACAAGTCCTAGCAGATAGCTGTAATTTTCTCCACAAATTTCGTTGTCCCTTTAGTGCTTACTCCACTTTCTCCAGTGATTAAAATCTTCAGCATATTGATTATTGTTAGAACATTAAGAAAGTGATCTTGGCCAAAATTATGGACTTATTACCTATTGTCTTTTTAGGAATGGGAAATCATTTTTGGGTTGATTGTGTTCCTAGGAACTATGAAATTTTATAAGCTCAAAAGCCAGTACTTTTCTCTTGTAGATACGAGGTTTTTGCTTGAGTTTCTGCCCACAATAATGTTTAGGCTTGCTGGTATTTTCTTGGTTTCTGGGTATACTTCCATGCTCCAGATTTTTATGTTCGTTTCCAAATATTTATGCGGGTATTCTTCTAATTTATACTCTTACTTTTGTTCTGCTTTGTGGGCTTTGTTGCATTTGATCAAATTTATGCGTTTTTTGGGATTTTGCAGATCGAAAAATGAAGAAAATAGTTCTAACATTCCTGCCAAACATTCTCAGAAAGACAATGAAGTTGTTTCCGAGATGTCAAATGTTGTTGAGCTGCAAAGACGCAAGGATTCTTGTGAAAATATTGCAGAAACAGAGGACTCTGTTTTCTTCCAAAGCGGATGTATTTCCAACACTAGCAAGCCTGAATTTGTGTCTGAAAAAAGTGTAAGTGGAAGAAATGTAAAATTTATGGTCCAAGAAATTTTTCTGGGATCAGAGGAGGATTTGAGTAACAGAAATCTTGATTGTGAAATTCATCCAAGAGACTCTTTGGACAAGAATTTGGGGATTAGTGTTAAAGGGATAGAATTTTCTAATGGAGTTGATAGCTGGAAAAGTGCTAATCTTGAAGCTAATGATCAGACAAAGCATGAAGATATTGAGGAAGATGGCAACATTTATCAGACATGTGTAGCGATTCAGGATTCAATATTCGAACATTCGAATGATGTATACATACAATTGGAACCATTCTCAGTCAATCCAACTGATATTAGCAAAAAAGAAACTATTATAGATTCTTGGGATTCTGCTTCTGATGAGGAAAATGAATCGGATGTCTTGTGGGGACACCAGAATTTAGTACAGCAGTTGAAAATGGAGCTGAAAAATTGTAGAATCAGGGGCCTTCCTACAATATCAGAAGAATTTGAAACTTCTAAAATGTTAGAGCATTTGAAACCTCTGAAAATTGACCAAAAGTTTGAGTACAAAGATGTAATGAAGGAAATTCAGAAGTTCTACAAAATCTACGCAGAAAAAATGCGCAAATTGGACGTTTTGAATTACCAGACTTTAAATGCAATCAGTAAGTTCAGTTTTAACCTCTTACTCAATGTCGATAACATTTCAATTTCTTACCTTTAATCACTTTTTTTATATGCTTATACCATATTTTTAAGTTGGTTAGGTGGCTGTAATAGATTTTACATATTTGTTCTTGAATAAGCTGCATTTTTAATGCTTGTGGCTTATGATCATAGTGAAGAGTTTTTCTCAATACAAATGAATTTTTTATACCAGCATCAAATTTAAATATAAGGAAAATGGGCTCTTTGTTACGACAAATCGACCTTTATTTCTTTACATAGACTATCGTTTAGAGATCACTTAACATCCTAATACATTGTATAGACATTTTTAATAACACAAGAATCTAATATCATACTTCGAAAATTGTAGGTCTTCTCCAGATGAAGGACTCCAAAGTATGTAGTACATGCAAGAAAATATCAGCGTTACCACGTCTAAATTTGTCAAAAATTTGGCCTAGCAAGTTTCAAAGAATCTATGCTGATACAATGGAGAAACCGATTACGGACATGCACCGTGACTTAGAATTGGTCTACGTGGGACAACTTTGTCTCTCATGGGAAATCCTTTTCTGGTTGTATGTAAAAGCACAAGAGATAATGGAATATGATTCCAAGCAGCATCGCTCATATAATCGAGCTGTGGAGGAATTTCAAAAATTTCAAGTACTTACGCAAAGATTTATGGAAGATGAACAATTTCAAGGGCCTAGAATCCTGAATTATGTCAAGAACCGGTGCATGGTTCGCGGGCTTCTTCAAGTTCCAATGATCAAAGGTAAAATCTCAAAACTTGAAACAAAAATAAGGGAAAGTGAAAGAAAGATAGATAAGTTGCTTTTTTGGCTAGTAAATAAGCTGTAAGTTGCCTGCAGATGATTGTTTGAAGGATAACAAGGAGAGAAGAGAGGAAAATGACGCAATTTCGGTTAAATTGTTAGTAGAAATAATCAGGGAATCAATGCTGATTTTCTGGGAATTTCTTGGAGCGGAGAAAGTTGTTCAGGGTACCAAGGTTGATCTTCAAAAGACAGACAAATTAGTGATCTTAGTGGACGTTATCACAAACCTTCAGAAGGTGTGTTTTTCTTGTGTTTGAGTGATATATTCTGATTTGTACGGATGGGATTGTTTCACAGTAAACAAAAATATAATTTATGTGGCGAAAAGCTAGGTGATAATTTAAAATTTGTCACGAAGGACATATACAGCATACAAGCGATTAAAACTAGTGTTTTAAGTGATACATGCAAAGTGACAATCTAGTGATGACAAAATTTGTCACTATGATTTGTGACAATATATTTACTAGTATTAGGTGGTCAATGTACATGTATTGCTAATTATAAATAGTGATAATTTAAACACAAATTTTTCACTCGTATGTCATTAGTGATAAATTTCATTTTATCACTGAATTTCGTTTTCTTCTCTCTCTCTCTTTTCTTTCCTTTGTCATGTTATGTTATACTGCAGATAGATAGAAGAATTAGAGAACAAGTGAGAAGCCAAAACTGCATAATCAAGAAGTTGCAAAAACACGACGAACATGTTCCCGATCACGAACTTGTGGCATCTCAGGTGGTGGTGAGATTGGTATCAAGAGTCCTCAATCTGTCAAGATTAACAAAAGATCAACTGATGTGGTGCCAGAAGAAACTTAGCAACATCAGTTTCGTGAGGAGGAGGGTTCATGTGGAGCCATCTTTCTTGCTCTTTCCTTGTTGAAAAATCCAACACTTTTCCAATGTAAATTGCCCTTTTTACTCGTGTAAATCAAAGTCTTGGAGATAAAAGCAGAACTATTGTGGACTTTTTCGTGGAGAAGTTGGTGTTGCTGTAGTTTGAAAGTTTTGTATATGTTATTAGTTGAAAGGTTAATTGGTGCATATGGTGGTTAGAACTTACATTTGGACTTGCATCACATAAATGAATAAACCATTTGTAATAGCTTATTGGTGCATTTTTGCGGTTAGGATTTTCAATTTCAAAGCAGCGTTTCATTTTCAATTCCATTATACAAATATATATCAACTGTAAAAAAATATTTTCTCATAAAAATAAAGGGTTGTGAATGTGATACAACTAATATATATTCATGCAATTGAATATGAAATAAAACATGGAATGGAATACAAGATTCAAAATGATTCATAACTCTAAATCGCATGGATACCATTTTTTTTTTTTTCCTTTTTTTCACTGTTTTTCTTTTCATTACTTGGTGCTTGTAGACTTTTAAGGTGATTGTGAAGGCTCTTTAAGGAACTCTAGAAAAAATCCAAAAGAATTTTAAACGTCAAAGAAAGTTCTAAATGGTGTATAGGGAGGATATATATCTCTAAATTCCTAAAATTATTCCTTCCGGCAATCTTGATCAATTTTTTGTAGTATTTTAAGTTGAAAAAACAATCCTTATAATATGTGACGACAATAAAGAATATCATCAGGATAAATTTTTATGAGTGGAATCTACAGATTTTTCATCAATTTGGTTGTTGTCTCCAAGATTGGATAACTTATCTAAGGAAATAATTCTCGACATACTTTTAAGCGAAGGAACGTATTTGTGTAATGGCGGATGAAATATTGAGGCGGCAATATTAATGGCATTTCAATCAACAAAATTGGAGATATTAAACAACAATGTCTAGTAGCATGATTTGGCTTTTGATAATTTTCATCAACAGGCCTGTTTGTATGATTAGTAGATGAGCAGTAAGATGCGTATGTATGAGGTGGTTTGCCCGAGAGGTTAAGGGGGAAGACTTAAGATCTTCTGCACATAAGTGCGCGTGGGTTCGAACCCCACAGCCACCATTTTTCAATTTCTTTCTTTAATTTTTCGTTTAGCAGCAATTTTGCACCCAATTTCTACGTATGCTAAATAATATTAGTTAAATATATTTTATTTTTTTTAAAAAAATAAAATATTAATGAAAAAATAACATTATACAAGTAATTATAGTCAGAGGTTGTGAAGTAATAGTTATAGTGTTGTTTGATTTTAATTCTGTTTCGAAAAAAATGATATGTGTGTATGTGCATATTGGAATTATTGAGATAATTGCACAGAAAAAAAAAGGAAAGAAGTCATTGATCACAATTAGCTCATAAGAACGCTCTCCACAGAACTCCATTGTTGTCCAAGATATTACTTTTTCTACTTACAATATATACATATATATATTACTTTTTGTTTTTCTTTTCTTTTCTTTTTTTTTTTTTTATCGAAAGTAGTTGGTCAAAATGTTAATTTGATTTTTTCCCTCAATAATGAAAACTAGTTTGACTTAAGTATAAACTATTGATAATCAATTTACCGTTTGAAATTTTCCGCTTTCCGAAAATTTGCACTTATTTATAAATATTCATTGTATTTCTCAAAAGTTGAATGTTGTTTTTGAAAACTAAAAAGCTTAATTGTATTTCATTATTTTTGGAGATTATGAAATTATCAAGTACTATCCTCGTAACTTAAAAATTACATATTAACTCTCATAAATTTATTAAATTACCAAATCATTCATTCCGTGTATTTTTTTGATAGAAAAAGCGGATGCTATAAAGTAATAATCTTCATCTGCATCATATTTTTGCATGTTCTCCTATAAAGATTACTAAATTATATTTGAACGATTTAGAGAGTCGGTTGGCTTGAAGTTAGCTCTATGCGCACACTATATATGAATTGGCAGATACTAAATGCCTGTTCACAACGATATTATTAATATGTTTCTTGATTTTTGAAATATTAAACTAAAAAATTGTCCTAAAAGGTAATTACACTTTCCAATCTTGTCATGTCTCATTAATCAAACAATGGAGTAAAGACCAGGGAATTTGAACGATGTAGAGGGTCGGTTGGCTTGGAGTTAGCTCTATGCCACACTATACAAGAGCAATTAACAATCAATTGGTAGATATTAAATGCCTGTTCACAACGATATTATTAATATGTTCCCTGATTTTTGAAATATTGAACTAAAAAACTGTCCTAAAAGGTAATTACACTTGTCAATCTTGTCATGTCTCATTAATCAAGCAATGGAGTAAAGACTAGGGAATTTTGCAAATTGTCACTTAGTCCAACATATTAAACAAAAGAATCTAATATAAACAGACCTCAATTCATAAACGGGTCAATCGGGACGGGACTAATGGGTCACCCTACCAAACGTGGTCAAAATAAATACAAAAAATTCAAACCAATTTATTATTGTTATAAAATAAATTGATGAAAAAGTAGATTAGTCCATAAATTAATTGGAGTTAAAATCGGTTTGGAATGAAGGGTCAATCCCAGTCCTAGATTACTAATTGGAAAAAAAAGGTAAATAAATAAATAATATTCCATCACTGGGAGGGCTTTCTTATGCTATATCCAAAAAAAAATATCAACACATCAATGACAATAAGAAAAAAATAAAAAATCAATACAATAACAAGATAAAATTCTCACTAATCTACTATATAGTATAAAAAATTCTCAAAAGTCTATCATGCAATTGAAAAATAAATCCTATACACAAATAAATCAATTTTTTTCCTTTTTTCCTTTTTGTTAATAGAAAGACCAATTAATGCTGACCAGGTAGAGTGGGACTTACAGCAAATAAACAATTATTTTTTAAAAAATGAAATATTAAAATTAGAAAGAGCAATATAATAAAAAAATGAAAAGATAAATGAATTATTAGATTGAAAAAAATAGAAAAGGAAAACTACTTTGCTATTTGTGGTCTCACATTTTGTAAATAACACTTATATTTTTTCCAAAATACTTTTAAGCTGTACAGAAAAAATGAAAAAGACATTTTAAATATTACCAACTCTTGCCAGCCCAATATAAAAACTAATTGGACCTGAAGTGTATTGGCCCACATATTACCAGCCCAATTTACTAACGAGATCTCACCAAAATTTTTTTTAAAAAAAAAGGACTAGCGAGTGTCCTATCGCAGCCGTAGATTCCAAATTGAAAGGAAAATAGAATGTCCCGACCGTCCAAGCTAGGGCTAGGATAACATACACTCTGATTATAAACCTGTCTCTCAATTGTACCAGTTTCTTGTTGGCACCTGCGACGAATACCCAATTAACGTGGAAAATGGTACAACGACTCACATACAGGAAGAGGCATAGCTATGCTACGAAATCCAATCAACACCGGGTTGTCAAAACTCCAGGTGATTATAATTTAAACAACACTTCGATGGAATGTCTTCATTTGTTAGTAAATTCTTTTCTGTTTTTGATGAATACTAAATGGTTTTTGTTTTATAACTGAAATGTATTGATTTCTTGTTTATATCTGTTTTGTGTGTTTGGTACATTTACTGGTTGATCAAGTGTGTGTTGTGTGTGGAAAATAGGAGGGAAACTAGTGTACCAGAGCACTAAGAAGAGGGCAAGTGGACCAAAATGCCCAGTTACTGGCAAGAGAATCCAGGGGGTATGCATTTTTTTCCCCCTATTTTATTATCACTTTTAACGTATTTGTTTTAAGATCATGTTGCCAAGTGATGTAGTAATTCTTGTATTCAAGATGGTTCCTTTGACAAAAGCATTAGTTTTTAAAGTTTCTTGTTAATCTCATTTGGTGTTTGAGGCAAAATGTATAGCTGCCTTAGCATGTGCTTCTACTTTTCTACTTGATTGACAAAAGCATTAGTTTTTAAAGTTTCTTGATGGTGCCTTAGTTTTTAAAGTTTCTTGTTTTCTTAAGATTTTGATAATTTGTTAGATGTTTTTCAGTCTTTTCATTTTGCGTATCTGATGTGTATCGAGACTTAGTGTTGAGTTCGGCAAGTGATATTTTAATTGCCTTTCACGTATTGAATTATGGGCACCCACATTGTTTAAATATTGAATGTAAAGAGTGAAGACTCACTGATTTCCTTTATCTTTTATCTGGAATACTGGGGATAATTAGAATACAGTAGTGAAGGACTAGAATGACTATAGACATCTTTCATTTGTATTCCATAAAATTCTCCGGTTCAACTAACTGGACCATAAATGTTCTGGAAGTGATTTAAACAATTTATTGCAGAAACATTCTTTTATCGGAAGTTCATTATGTCCATGCATTTACCCTATCCCAGCAGTGTTACTTGTGATGCTGCTCTTTTAACAAGTAAAACATTTTAAAAGTTGGAAATTGATATTGAGATCAATTGATTAATGTGACATTATCTTCTGCAAAATGTTTTTGGCAATCGAATTCCTTTGCCGACAATTCTGAAGTTTGACATTTTTTATTCTATATTGATAATTGTATTTTGAACAAGTGCTCGTCTTTTGCCCACGTAAACAGATTCCTCACTTGAGACCTGCCGAGTACAAGAGGTCCAGATTATCCAGAAACCGGAGAACTGTAAATCGTGCATACGGTGGTGTATTATCTGGTGGTGCGGTGAGGGAAAGGTTGGTGTTTTATGCATTTAAACAACAATCGCAAACTCATTCGTGTTTGTTAGATTCCTTGTATCAAGTTTGAAATCTTTGATGTACTTTTGTTTTAAAGGATCATTCGAGCTTTCCTGGTCGAAGAACAAAAGATTGTCAAGAAGGTCTTGAAGATACAGAAAGCAAAGGAAAAGCTTGCTTCAAAGAGCTGAATTGAAGCCTCGGGCTAAAGATACTTTTTGTAACAATTATTTAAGGATTCGAGGAATTGTATCGTGACATTTACGGCTTATTAAATGTGTTATCCGAGGATTTTTTTGTTTTTTTTTATTTGAAATATGGTTCAATTGTTTTCTGCAGTTTTGTTATAAGGTCTACTGCACTAGGTTTTTGGATTCTCAATGGCAATGAAATACATTTGGATTCCTTTTAATGTAATTCTATCTCTTTTTCTCTAATTAATTAACTAGTACTTTTATCTTGGGGAAAATCAATCTGATGTCTGATTTTTTATTTCTTGTTTCTTATAATTAAGCCGATGTTCGAATTGGTGACCTCCAACAATATCTGGCAATAGTTTTGGAAGGCATTTTCCCAAAATGCAGCAATGGTTTATCTTTGCGGGTTTGTACAGATGGAGATTAAAGAGTGAAGAAAAGAAAACGATGAAAAAGTACTTGTCTACGATTAAAAATTAAAAGAAAAACAAAGAAATCTACATATATTAAATATTATTAAAATAAAAGGCAAAGTATTATGGTTGTCTATAATCTGTTTTGAATGAAAAAACAAATTGTCTAGCTATAATTTCTTTTCAATTAAATTAATAAAAAAAAAAGAAATTAAAGTAATTAAATAAAATGATTAAAAAAGTTATGGTGTTTGAAGTGCTGAAAGAATTGGGCTGGATGTCAGCCCAATTATATCAGTAATGGGACTTAAAAGAAGTTTAAGTCCCAGTCTCAGTCCTCCTCAAATCCTATCCGTACATTCGAAGCTTTAACGCAGAGAAGTACATCTCAACCGTTCAATCTAGGGCTTCGATAGAATGAACTATCAACATATATACTTCTCTCGGCCCTTATTCCGTTTTCTTCTCCTTCGCTCAGCCCAGCAAACAGCAGGAATCCTAACACTCGATTAAGGTGGAAAAATGGTGCAACGTTTAACATATAGGAAGAGGCACAGCTATGCCACGAAATCTAATCAGCACCGCGTCGTCAAAACTCCCGGTAATTGCTTTTATGAAAACCTTTGCTGGATTACCATAGAGCTGGATCATTCTATGGTTTGATTTTGCTTGTTTAATGTTATATCTGGTTTGATCTGTTTTTGAGCTTTTTTTTTGGGTCTGTAATTAGCTTGTTTTTATTGATTGATCGGTGTTTAATGTGACTGATCGAATGTGTGTTGTGTGTGAAAATAGGAGGGAAGCTAGTGTACCAGAGTACTAAGAAAAGGGCAAGTGGTCCAAAGTGCCCTGTTACCGGGAAGAGAATCCAAGGGGTATGCAACTTTAAATCTATCTGTTTAAATATGTCCCTATTAAAATGTAAAATTTTCTGATTTTGGGATTGTGCCAATGTAGTATTCAAGATTATTCTTTTTTTCTTTTAATAGTTTCCGGAATGAGGTGATTGAACTTTGGAATCCATGAATGGTCTCGTTAGTTTATGCTTTTAGTTCTTGCTTAGCTTTTCTTATACACAACCCTGTTGGAACTTGTGGGGGTTTTGATTGATTGAGAGGGATAAATGGACATGTTCTGTTGCGCATATGATTATGCGCAGATATTTTGACAGATTCTTGCGCTATTATATAAATGGCAAATGAGAATCATTAGAGGATCCTGTGAACTCCTGCATTTGTCAATGATATAAGCCACTATAAGATTATTGTCCTTGATTCAAATGATTATTTTAGAAGTTAGGTCTGCTTCTACGTGTTTAACAGGATTTAATTGGTTTTGCATTTGCAATATCCTAGACTATTCTGTAACCAATTGGATACTATAAGTGGGGGCTGTTTGTAGATGAATCTCATTTTTGTTGCAATTCACTTTTGTTTTTGTTTACAAAATTGTATCTGTGATAAATGACTGTTGGATTTGGGTTGGTTCATTGATGTCCGCACATGTTAAATATTAATATGAAGGCCTTTTAGCATCTTCTAATTTGTATCTGGACAATTAGAGGAGCCAACTGTATTAAAAGTTTGTGAGCATGTTAAAAGTACTAACCATGAAAATTCTCTGGTTCATGTTAGTAGAGGCTAAATTTGTCTTGGAAAGATACTTTTAAACAACTCATTAGAAGACTGAATCTTGTCAAGTAATCTGTTTCGCCTGTAGTTAACTTCAGTTTATTGCTTATGGTTGTGTTAACATGAGATGCTCTTCTTTTGATGGGTTGAAGAGCAAAAAAAAAGAAAAAAGGATTGCCAATATGTTTTTATAGGTTTGAGGCATGTCCCATTTTGTTTTCAATTTCTCTTCATGTCATCTTGGTATGATGATTCGAAAATTTGAGACTTATCATTCTACATTTATGGTGGTATTGTGAGCGAGTCCTCAACATGTTTCAATCTGAACAGATTCCTCACTTGAGACCTGCTGAATACAAGAGGTCCAGATTATCCAGGAACCGAAGGACAGTCAACCGTGCCTATGGAGGAGTGTTATCTGGTGGTGCTGTGAGGGAAAGGTCAGTTTTTCCCAATGAATTTATACCACCACCACCATTCACTCATACATGTCTCCTGTGTTACTATTATCAAGTTTCTAATATTTTCTCTGATGATGTTACAGGATCATTAGAGCCTTCTTGGTCGAAGAACAAAAGATTGTGAAGAAGGTCTTGAAGATACAGAAAGCAAAGGAGAAGCTTGCTTCCAAGAGCTGAAGTGCAGCCACGTGCTGAGAGAGTTTTGGAAACAATTAGTTTAAGGGATTATGGAATTGTATTGTGAAATTTTAAAATTTATCACCTGTATTTTCCCGGGATTATTTTGAAATATGACTCATTGCTTTCTTCTGTTTGTCAAAAAGTCTACTGCAGTAGGTTTTTGGATTCTCCACCCTTTCGATGGTACTTAAATTTCTTTTGATGTGTTAATTCGTTTTCTGATTCTGTTCTCTGTCAAAGTTTTGAGGATTCTTCGTTCTAAAGCTGTCTAATCTAATGACAATACCAGTTAAAGTTTTATTAAACTGAAACTATATGGGACAAATCTTAAGTACTAACTACTTCAGTTTACACTAGAAATGACCATTTTGAAAGAAAAGTAATCCTACATTACTTGCATTTCTTTTCATTGCATGCACTAAGCTGAACCTTACCTTAATCATATGAATCAAGGTTTCTGCTCTAAGCTGAACCTTACCTTAATCTTGGCAACAATTTTGTCATGTGGTGGAAGTGTATCTTTCAATAGAGGGCACTCTCTGAAGCTATCCATCCTAGAAAAATAGATTGGATTCTTTTCCACTGGATAAGCCACTCCAAGAGCCTCAAAAAGTGCTTTATGGTTGCAGCCAGTTGATCCCACAACAACATCAAGAAATCCAAGTGAATTATGGGAATATAAAGGTGTCCCTTGCGGAAAATCTCTGGAAATTCCTTGTTCTAACACTTTTAGTATCTCAGTGAGCTCTCCCATTGCCTTCTCTTGTTCTTTGTCCTTGGATACAGGAATCTTGATCAAACTTGCTAGGCACTGGTATCAAACAGGGAAATCATAAATAACCATATAACTTGTGAGGCTATGGTATATTGCAGGAGGAAAGAAAAGAAAAGAAAATTAAAAAATGCTCTAACTTTTGGAATTACAAATGTCATCTTGATGTTTAACCAGTCGTTTATCGTTGTTAAATAGAATTCCAGGATAATTGCCTCAACAATACTTGAAGTGGAGCCTAGTTACACAACAGTCATGTGGATTTGAAGAATTACAATAACAATCTTATTATTGATTCAAAATGATAGCTAATGGAAAACTTAATGCAACTTGTGTAACATTTTAATTAGACTCTCTGAAAGTCTAACACATTGACTAGAGCATTACAAACAAATCCTTTATTTTCGGGTTCTTGTAATATTACACAAGCTCCGTTAAATTTTTGAACTAACAACAAGAGATATTACAATATTTCAAACCGTGAAGATTACGTAAATCTCTAAATTTTATCAGATTTGTCTTAATTACGGGCGGATATGTATAATTTCCAAAGATAAAAGGTGTTTTTTGTAAATGTATTAAACCTCAAGCTATTTTGATACCTCCTATAAAAGACATGCTAATTAAGAACATAAACTTGACCATCATATATACATACATACGCACACAAATATATATACATAATTACCTTCTGATCAAAGTAATTAGCCCAGAAACGAACTTTAGCCTTCTCATAGGGATCATCAGGCAACAACTTGGGAGTGTTTGTTCAGCACTCATCTATGTATTCAAGAATGATTAATGATTCAGCAATGGGTTTTTCATTGTGCAGCAAAACAGGCACTTTTTTATGAACAGAATTACATTTGAGGAGTAAATCACTCTTGTTCCTCAAACCCTCTTCTATGCATTCATAAGAATGCCCTTTAGTTTGAGGGGCCAATTCAACTCTTATGCAGTACGGGCTGAACCATGCCCTTAATAGGTTAATATCACTCTTTTGCTCCATCTCCTTCTCTTTTCTATTCTCTTCAATATGTCCTGAATGATTACATATATATATATATATATATATAGAGAGAGAGAGAGAGAGGGAGGGAGGGAGGGATATTGCCTCGAACTCTTGCGAGGTTTTGTCTAATTATAGAAATATTTTTTCTAGTCTAAGAAATATAATAAGATTATATGTCAATAGTTTAGTTGACAGAAAACTTAATGGAACTTATGTAGCATTACTATTAGACTCTTGAAGGCCTCTCTCTTGTAATATTACAGTTAGACTCTATAAAAGTGTAACAATTTGACTTAAACATTAGAAGTACATCAATATTGAAATTAATATGCTTAAGTTTTTAAGGAATATAATTATAACTAATGCTCCGTTAAGTTTTTTTTAACTGAACTAATGATATAGAGTATTATCATAATTATTCAAAGGGTGAATTGAAAAAACTACTCTTGAGATTTGGTGTAATTACAAGAATCAACCATGATATTTGGCAAATTACAAAAATCACCCCTGACAAAGCGACATCGTTAGGATTTAACAAAAGTTGATGACATTACCATGTGAATAATAGATAAATTCTAGCATTACCCTTGAAATTTACCATTTGTCCACACGTGACATCATCAACTTCCACTAAATCCTAACGATATCGTTTCGTCAGGAACGGTTTTTGTAAGTTGCCAAATCTTATAATTGGTCCTTGTAATTACACCAAGCCTTAGAGGTGATTTTGGTAATTGACCCTTATTCAAATGATAGAAAGTGTTTCTATAATCAAGCCAAATCTCAAAAGTAGAGAGTTATTTTTCCATGTATATAACATGTTATATATGTGTGTGTATATATATACACAGATATAATATATATATACATACATATATATATAGAGAGAGAGAGAGAGATTGAAGAATTTATTGCCCCAGAACGTGGTTTGATTCTTGGATTAGCTGTAGCTCAGTAGCTGTATCTAATTTGGTGAGCCGTGATGCTTTTCTCGTGTTTATCTTTATCAAAGTCTAGAGGTGACTTTGGAAGTCTTTGTATTAAATTATTTTTAGTGGGATAGGACTAGCTTTTCGGAAAAAAAAAAGGGGTGATTAACGGCTTGACTAATATATAATTGTATATTTTGCCGAATTAATTTCATTTCTTTAAAGGTTCAGATTAACTCCCGAGAACAAAGGACAAAATGGAAAATTTGAAAAAAGACAATATTGGAAGCTTCATTGGACAAGATTTAGGCAAGTTGGTAAGGTATGCAGGATACGTCTCTTTCTAGTCAAAAAAAATATTGGCAACGTGCTCGTGGAAAAATTAAAAGTAGGGGTAATTACTTCCACACTCATGAGATTTGGCCTAAGCAAAAACACCGTTTGTGGTTTCAAAAATTATAATAAGACTTTTTATAAATTATAATTAAATTTTCTAAAAGTATAGCAAATTAATTAGAACATTACAAATAGTCTCGTACTAATATGATGACACGAGTGTCATTACGATTTCTTAAATTATATAGAGAGTTTTTGCAATTAGATCAAACGTGACACGTACTAATATATTGATTGCAGGGAGTGTTTTTACAATTTCTCAAATTACATAGGGTACTTTTGTACTTAGACCAAATGTGGCTCGTACTAATATGATGATTGAGAGTGTTATTACGATTTTTCAAATTACATGGAGTGTTTTTGTAATTAGATCAAACGTTATGGGTGTTGAGATGATAATGTAGAGCTTGATGTCATTAATTAACCATTACCGTAGTCATTCAACAAAATTTTGAAAGAAATTTTCCAACTATATATTTATATATACGGGCAAATGTCATCAGTAGTCCCTAAAGTTTCCTTTTTTTTTTTTTTTTTTAACTTTAGTTCCTCATGTTTTATGTTTGACTTTAGGATTTATCCACTTTCATTCTTTGATCAACTTTCCAGCCACTTTTTGCTAGAAAAAGAACTTACGTCAGCATCACCCAACGGAAAAATTGCCATTTAAACAAGGAATAAATAAAAGAGAAGATATCTAAATAAGAGACCCTAAAAATCACCAACATTATTTGCACCCATGTATGTATCAACTTTATAAATAACATTCATCCATGTATGTATCAACTTTATAAATAACATTCATATCTATTATTATTTGTTAGATTTCTTTTTAAAATAACAATTGTGCCTATTTTAAATGGCTAGTAACGCCGACGCAAGTCCTTTATTGGCAAAAATTGGCCAGAAACTTAACCAAAGGATCAAAGTAATACAAATTTATCATTTTAAAGACTATGATGTCAAAAATAAAAAATGAGAGACTAAAGTGAGAAAAATATAAACATAAGGTACCATTAGTGACATTTACCCTATATATATATATATATATATAGGTGAGAAATTTGCTTCAAGTAATTTTGAGAATAAATTTTTGTTATGTTGTTTAAAATTTGATAAAATAAAAACGAGATCAACAGTTATAAATAATATTGTAGAAAGTAATTTCTTATTTTCGAAAATCGAAGCTTCAAACATACTTGTTAATTTATGTAAAATAAGTCATTCCTCAAATTTTAAACCTTTTAAGAAAAAAATGACGACCTGATGTTCCATGAGAGTAGATTTGTTATCCCTCTTATAAGAAGAGATAAATTGCAAAGTTTCTTGCGCGAATTGCAATATTTAAATGATAATAATAGGTATTAAGCCTTCTTTACTTGTGAAATATATTAAATATAAATTATTTATAGAATAATATATAGTTAAATTTCTAAATTACGGAGCACAAAACTTTTTAAGCAAGCATAATTCAATAATATATTAACTTAAATAAAGTGATTATATCGATGTCCATGCAGAGACTGTTACATATGGGAAAAATAGTTTCTTATTTCGACATAATTTAAGTTATTGACTTCTTTGTTAGATATTATATTTTCTTGCGTAAGAAATATATAAATAAATTACAAAATATATTATGTGAAAATTCATCAATAATATTTTGTTTAATTAGATTACCAAATTTGAACCCGCACTTATTAGCATGTCTATTTCATATGTTCACTTTGAATCATGCCGAAACACGTAAAAATTATTTTTAATAGTTAAATTAAGTTATTAAAATGTAGAACATACTTTAATGATGTAAAATTATATTTTATTCAATAAAACCATAAACTATTAATTACATATACGTAAATTCATTCTTAAGGATGTAATATTAAAAAAAAAAGAAAAGAAAAGGAAAGAAAAAATCACGACTAAGTTTTTTTACATTTCAATCATCTATTCAAGTTGAAAAACGAGTGATAATACATAAAGTGTCAAATGAACTTATCATCGATTCTACATACAATATAAACTTTTTATATTATGGTGTCGTAATAATAATTTTAACAAACTTAATATTGAAAGAAATGATATTTAAATTGCCCCACCAATTGATGTCACTAGCGTGTAACTATATATAGGTGTGACTAATTATCTATAGTATCAACTTAAAATGCAATACATTAAAAAAAGAAAAAACAAATCATGAAAAATACTTTGTCACTATTACATTATATTGTGACAAAATAAAAATTCTTGCCACTTAAAATTATTATTAATGATAAAGTAAAAATTGTTTTCATTTAATATATTACTAAAATTTTTCACATTGTCATAATATTTTTTTTTTTTATGTATGTTATATTTTTTTAGTAATATTTATATTATTAAGTTGATGTGCCTCTATCCGATAAATCTTCTTAAGGTCATATCTAACCTTCTAGTTCCTGCGAAAAGGAAAAAGAATTTCACGCTTTTCCTTTCAAAAAGGAAGGATTAGGGAAGTCCTATTAATTGCATCATTTTCCAGACCTCCAAAAAAAATATTTAGAAAAAATAGGCTCGAATGATATGATCATTCCGTGGCCCAGGATGAAGGGATGATCTTATAGTTTTTGGTTTCTTATAGGGAAAATTGCAAATTTAGTCCATTATCTATGACCTTTTTCGATTTTGGTCCATTATCTTTCGGGGTATGCAAAATTGGTCCTTCAGTCTGCAAATTTTTGCACATTGGGTCATTTTTTTGCAAAATT
>JACFYI010003544.1:244609-269152 GCA_014898755.1 Handroanthus guayacan | reverse complement strand
TATATATATATATGAACAAATACTTACATTTGCAGGAATATTTTTGTCCAAGTATTTCTTAGATGAAACACAGTCTGAGGGAAGTCTAAACTCATGCATCATCCAGTCAGTTTTGACTCCTTTTGCTGCTCTTCCTTTGTAGAAAACAAGGGATTTTTTCAATCCAATGCATTTTGAACCTTCTGAAGAGTAGATTGGCCTATCTGTGCCTGTGGCTTTCCAAAATCCAGCTCCGGTTACTCGATTAGGCCGTGCACTGTTTCGATACTTTCGATCTCTAGGGCAGTAAAAATACCATTCTTTTTCTCCAGTTGTTGCTAACTCTGAAATAAGATTGTTGTTTGAGTAATTTTCTTATGAAATATAATCATGAGTTTATGATCGAAGGGCAAAAAAATAATAAAAAAAAATTTAGTGGAATAGCCAAAATGGAACGAGAACAAGAATGGCTTTCTCCGCTCCAGTGTTCCTAATGTTCTAAACCGGTAAATTGGCTGGAACTAGGTTACAATCTGGTTGATGAGTATCACGGCAGATCGGAACAACAATTTTCACATGTATTCATATTTTTTGCACTTTTTCTTAAAAAAGAATTCAATAATTTAAAACTAAAATATCTTGGAACAGTCGCGACCATTCTGCGATATGGCAACAGAACCGGAACAGTGGCTTCCATTCCTGCACCGGCTACCGTTCCTAAAAACCATGCTTATAAACCATGAAGCAAAAGATTTTGTTCTTACTTGGAAGATCCCATGGATCATATTTATAGATATCAAGTTGCTTGATGAGTTCAATGGAGAGAGGTTTCTGCTGAATCTTTCTTCTTAGATAAAACCCTACAAGTTCTTCATCAGTTGGATGAAATCTGAACCCTGGCAACATAACTTCGTCTATGTTATCACACTCATGATCTTTTTTCTCCATATTTCTATAAAAAAATGGATTACAACACTACAAAAACTGCACAAAACAAGAACCTTAAAACCTTGTTTTCAGACGCTAAAAACCTAAACAAGAGACAAGAACACAAGTACAAACTTATGGAGTGACCTAAAAGCATGCAATCCAAGCAGAACAAGTTCACTTAATATGGAGCAATGGGGGTGAACTTCGAGGACAAGTTTGCCTCCGAAGGATCAGCCGCCTTTTCTGGTGACATTAAATAAGGTTGTTTTTAGCAAAAATCGCTGGAAATTAAGTTGCTTATAATTAGGGCAAAGCCTTCGAGAAACAGCTACCAAGAAACCGCGAGTCAAGAAAATATATATACATTTATTATTTCCTTGACTTAGTAATGACTGATGAAGCAAATTGTGATAGTTTAAGTCCAAGTCGAGGAATCTCAAGGACAACTAAATTAACTCTCATGGAGATTAGGATGTAAGAGTGATTATCTTATTAATTGTTCTTGATAAGAAGACAAAGAAAGCTTCTAAATGCATGGTTTGTGTTTGAAATGTTATTTGAAAAAGTGGACCAAAAAAGCAACTCCCAATGCAAAAGCTGAAAATTATATTCAACTGCTTAATATATTGAGATGAGATTATATATATATATATATAGAGAGAGATATAGAGCTTATTTTTAGTGGAGTCAGTGTCTCAGGATCCAAAAATGCCACTTCTATTCCATTCCCAAGCTTCTATTCTACTGACTTGTCAGATTTTGACTTATAAGTTTATGCAAAATGCTCTAATAAGCTATAAGTTTAGTCATAAGGTCTAAGGTCTAATGGGTATACAAGAAATAATTCAAGACCTATTAGTTGGCCATTTTGGGTTAGTTTTATTTTGGGTCCACAAACACATCCTTTTCAGAGATATTCAAACCTGGCTTAAACATGTTGACTTTCAATGTATTTAAATATTTGCAAACTTAAAAATACATAATTTAGTTAAATATTTTATGTTTGTGTGTGGCTTAATTGAAAAAAATGGAATATCAGTCTAGGACTGTAATTTCTTTTATTTCTTTCATTTGTAGGTAAAAGCCACTACAAAAGAAGAGAACAAAAGTGACAAAAAATTATATGACAATATAAATATTGTCAGTAATAATATGTATTAAGTAACAATAACTTTTATCTTGTCACTAATTATATATTTTAAATGACAATAACTTTTGTATTATTACTATATAGCTCATTAGTGACAAAAAGTAGTATTGTAAATTGTCACTAGGTGTAGTCACTATATATGTGTCACTAATTGTCAATAATGACAATATAAATACATTATTATTACTGTTTAGTTTGTTAAATTCTTTTTTTGTGGTAAAACATAATTCTTTGCTACTTTTTCTATAAAATTAGTGACAATTTTTATATTGTTACTCAATTTCTTGTCACTCATGCTATTTTTTTTGTAGTGAACTAAGAACTTTAATTATTAGGGGCAAGAAAAGAAACTATATGTCATAATAAAATCAAATATGACATTAAAGAGGGAAAATTTGTCTTTCAGAAATGTTGCACTAATTTCACTCTAGACACTTGAAAAAAAATAATATAAATTACAAAAAATAAGGTTATAATATGAAAATTATGCTGATAGTGTATATTAGATGACAATATCTTTTGTTTTATTATTTATGATATTGTTTAAGTGACGGTAATTTTTGTTTTGTTGTAATGTAGCCTAGTATGATAAAAACTAATGATTTTTTATTGCCAGGGACATATATATAGTGACAACTTAATGATAACAAAAATTGTTACGATCATTTGTGAAAAAAAAATCATTTTTCATCACTAAGTTGCCAACATATATGTGTCACTATTGTTAATCGCAAAAATTATTATTAAAATTGTCATAATTTTTTGATGTAATTTCTTTTTCTTTAGGGAGAGTGGGGTGGCGGCAACCTTGGACCTTGGTCACCCCTTGGTTGGGGTCACTCCTGAGTATTTGTAATTTGTATAGTTTGCCAATATCAATTGGATTTTCACTCATTACAAAAATTTGAGAAATCATCATAGTTAAAACTGATATTAATTAAAAAAAGTAGTGGTATTGAAAAGTCATTTTGCAACGGCTTTACCATGACAATGATTTGTGATTTAGGTTGAGAGCAATAGAAAATCCACCATAACATGCATATAGCCGTAGTGAATGTTCGCCTCAATATCGGCACAACAAATGGTATTTTTACTACGGTTTTTAGGATCATTAGCTACTTCATCCACCACGACTATTAATTTTGAGTTATTGGCTACTGTTCACCACGACTATTAATTTTTTTGTTGCAAAAAATCGATAATTTTGTAATGACTAGAGGGATAAGAGCCCTTATTCTAAGTTTTCAGTTTATTTTTTCTTCGATTGTGTCAAAGTCTTATAAAATGTAAATGAAGAGAACATGTGGAAACCTTTTTTTTATTTTATTTGCCAGAAAAGAGATTATCTCAAGAAATTACACATTCGTCTACATCTTAATTACTATTAAGCAATAGAAATAAAAAATAAGATCTTTTTATTTTTTCCTTAGAGAGAACAATCGAATATTTATTATTCTCTATAAAATAATTCAAATTATTTTTTATAAGAAAAAAAAAATAATTCAGATTCATTATAAAAAATACTCTTGTCTAATCAAGCAAGGGTTTGAATTTAAAGCAACATATCAAAGTCAATTGTGGGTAGTGGGTGAGTGAAAATCCAAGCTGGCCCATGTGCATTACCATTACTACCAACTATTTTAGGTTCATACTTCTTCAGGAGAAAAATAATTAACACATTTAATCAATTAATATATCATTATAAATTAATAATAATCAAAAATCAATAAATAATAATAAAAAATCAAAGATCAGTACAATAGCAATCAAAGAAAAAACTTTGCTAGTTAATATAAAAAAAAACTTTCGAAATTCTGGCATACAATAGAAAAACAGTTCTACACATTAATGGGAATCAAACTGATAACATCTAAATTCGTGAGACCTCCATATATATAAAGTTAATTTTTTAATTATTGTCGTCGTTGTACTCGTTGTACTAGTTGGACAGATTTTTATAAATAGGTATAATTACCATAATACTGGGGTTTAACCTAATTACAATGACTTCCAGCATGATTTTGAAAAGTTTAATAAAACTTTCTATAGTATTATCAACTAACAAAATATTAAATGGAGTATAACTATGATTTAAAAAATTACAATAGCACCTTCTTATATGAGACTATGTAATTTTTCAAACCACATCTATCATGCTATGTCTCCGTTGGAATAACTAATGGTAAGACGTAGAATTATAATCTATCAAACTATCTGAAATGTTATTGTAATTAAACCAAACCCAAGGGACCGGTGAGTAATTCCTTATAAATATTTAATTGCTACAGGGCACAGGGGAGGTTGATTTTTAGTTGCTTCGGAAGCAGAAGTCAATTTTGTCTTGGATATTGTAGCCCCTTTGGAAATCAAGGTCATGGATTTCCTCAAATTATTTTCTTGCTTCTTTTAAAGCAGTTATGCAAACTTTTATCAAAGCCCACGTCATAAAAGTTTTGAAATTTTCTCAAAATTAAATATAACGAGACCAATATTTTAATTTAGTTTTCTCGTACCAAAGTTTATTTTACCAATTCCATGTCTTGAATGTGGATGGCAAGAAGAGTACTAGCCCTCAAAATATTAAATTAAGATCATTTTTCACTGAGTCAAGTGCTAAACTTGGGGACTTCAAATATTAGCAAACTCCAAAAACCTAAACCCTCGTTTGGAGCCTTTTTTGTCGGGTTCTTTGACCTAGGTTTTTGCTTCCCAATCGTGCAATGTGAAAAATTGTGTCCAAATTGTTTGCACTTCAACCCCCAAGCATCCTAGGCTTATTTTAATTAATTACCATTTAAAGCATGATTTTTTAAGTTAAAAAAATTGGAGTTTTGAGGGAGTTAAATGGGGCACCACTTGGTAGCCAAATAAAGGGCTATTCGCATTTACATCCTATAATTTAGACTTATTCTACTGGATATTAGGTTATTTTCTATTGAATAACAGGATTATATATTTCTTTGTTAGTTCTTATACTAATTTCTAATTTAGTCGATGATTGATTTGATGATGTACCCTATGAAAAAATAAAAGGATTACAATTAATAGTTGTCATATAGTTTTACTCAGAAATTCCTAAAATTTCACCAAGGATCTTCATGCCCACTTATTTATTCTCAAAATTCATCAATGGAGAACACACTAAATAAAACTTGTTTCATGCGTCTTTACTTGTTTCTTTACACTTAAAATAAAATATAAGAAAAATAATAAATAAAAAAAAATGAGAGAGAGAGAGAGAGAGAGAGAAATGAAAAGAGGTTGCATCAAAAAATGGTCGAGCTGACCATGTATAAAAATCAACGGCACAAATATTTTAAATGTAGCATAAGTTCAATAAATTATATCTTTTAATTGTACTTTCAAAAGCTAGTAGTTCATACTCGGTGTGTATGCATTGATAATGGAGACGATCCATATGCATGCATAATTATGAGACTATGATTGACAATAGTAAAGTATTTATTTTGAAGAATAAATACATAACAAGAAGATTTTAAATAATCATATCAAAACATCGATTTATGCTGTAGTAACGCATAGCATTCACCATACACTTTATGCACATGCGACTAACATGTGGATTATAGATTTATGTACACAAAGTTATAAGTGAAGGTAGTTGGTTGTAATGACCATGGCAGACTGTGAGTTATAATACAGCAGTATACACAATATTGTGTGATCGTAGTATCTTGCAAGTTGTATTTATAAGGGAGACAGGCATTTCAAGAGAATCGCTAATAATAAGGTGCTTTAAGAGCAGAAATAAACTTTATATAGTTAATTGTCTCATTTGCCCTCGATTCTGCACAAATTTTGAATAATTTTGACAGATATACCAACAAAACTCTACCCATACAAGATTATGCATGAAATTTCTCAATGTTGATAGTGCAGGAACATAACATGAAGCAGTTAAAAGAGTTAGCAAGAAATCAGATTAGATTTAGATGTTAGTTTTGCATATCGAAGGTGGCACTAACAAATGAAGAACTAAACTTGATTCACAGAAGGGAAATCGGTATTTCTGCAGCAAGTTTCTACAACAGTTACAACATGAACAAATCTCGATTTATTCATAGAGTATAACAAAATCGGTTTAACACGGTCGATACAAGCTCCATCTGGTCTCTCTCCTCCGTATGTATTAAGGAATTCTGCAATCAATTTCAATCATAGTAATGAAGCCAATGAACAGACACTACGTAGTTCAGGCAGACGACCTGTCTGAATCAATACGCCTGCAGCAATTCCCTGATATCATATCCTTGCAGCTGGACAAGAATAACCAGCGGGTGAAAATTTTAAGAGACTGTTACTATGAGGAAATAACAAATTACTGAAAGAATAAGTCGTTTATCATTGGTTACGCAATAACCTGAAGAAAAGTGAGAAGCAAAATAACTCCTGAGTTCCAAAAGGCATGAATCGTGATTGGTGTTAGAAGGTTGCGTGTTTGAGCATAAGAAAATCCCAAAGCGGTTCCTATATAATCACAACCAAGCATGAATTTAGTTCTTCACAATGTAAGTCTTTTCAAATTCAATGGAGGTGAATGAGGGGCCAAATAAACATTTCTATACGAAAAGCTTTTTTCGCATCAAGAAAATTTTTATCTGGACATAGTTTGGACTTTTGCTTAATGTTTGATGGTAGTCATTTTTTATCTACACATTTTCTTTGTTTTATTTTAGCCTTTTTACTATGTGTATAAACTTTTAGGCAAGGAAAGTACCAAGAACAAATAGCTGAGGGAATTCTCCGGGAGTGAGATGTGCAACCGCAAATACAGCAGCGCTGACTATCACAGAAAGTGGTGTTGGCAACCTGCAAAGGAAGTTGGTAAAGCAACAATCAGCAAACAAACTGCACGTATTTCCATTGACATCTACAGCTATTCTACGCAAATGCATATTCCCATATTCAAAACATTTTCCTCCAACAGCCATTAACATTTGCCTAGTTGGGAGAACAGATTATCGAGATCTTACCAAAATGAAGTCTAATTTGACAATATCTCTATTACATGCATCAGAGTCTTATTTATAGACCTATAAAGATAACTGGTTTGGTTCAACCTTGCATTGCTTCAATGGTAACTACTCAGATACGCAATTACACATTATTCAAAGCACATAAAGTATACCATTTGGTCAGGGACACCATAAAAAACCCTCTAAAGACAGTCTCCTCAAGAACGGGAGCAAGCACGCCAGTGATGCCGACCAAGCAGGCAGTGCTACATTTAAAACAGACAAACAATGTCACGAAGAGATGAAAGGTTTTGAGAGAAACCAGAGCATGAAACTTTGAAGCCCATAGAAAGAAGTACCTGATTGGTGAAGATCCAATCAACGGAAGCAAGCGCACCAGAGCATCAGTCTGAAAGCATATGGAAAGAGATAAATATCAAATTACCCTGGGAAAAAAAAGTAACAATTTGTAAAATTAAGAGGGTGGTTATCCAAGCTTAGTTGAAACATCTTATAAGATGTTTTTGGAGCTTATAAGATGTTTTTGGATCTTATAAGTTAGATTTTAGTTTAAAGATAAGTTGTTTAAGTGTCTGGACAAAGTAGAATTTGAAATGTATAGGGTGTTACGGATGACACTTTTTTAAGTGAAATGAAAAAGTACAAGAGCATGTTAAGACCCTCAAAAGTTAGGAACTCCTCACTTTTCCTAAAAAAAAGCTCTCAAGATCCTAATAAGTTATTTTAGAAGCTTACAAGTTCTTTTTCTGAAAAACATACCGAGCAGTTCAATCCGTCTTATAAGCTTTCAAACATGTCGTCAAAACATCTTACAACATGTTTTGAAAAGTTTATAAGTTAACGCAAACACCCTCTAAGTAAAATCAAGATCACTTGTGCTTCCCAAAAATTATAGCAAATTAAGAGTCGGAGACTACATGATTAATGTTCTCCCATTCAGGAATCTATTGCCTCTTTTTTATTTTCTCTTCTCTTTTCCCTTGTCATGTTTCCAATCACAAGATAAAAATACCCAAAACATCAGATAAGCTCGATATTATATTCTAACCTCTCTCTGTGGCGTCTCACCGTTGAGAAAAGACATCGCAGCTCCTGTCAGAGCAATGGCAGCTAGAGCTCCACCAAGACCAATTCCAGCCCATAAAAACCATCCTTTCTTAAGACTGAAAGGGTCCCTCCAATCTGAAGCACGAATTGACTAAGTCATAGTTTTGGTCTTTCTTTCTTTTCTTTTCTTTTGTGATAATACACTTACAAATTGATTATCAATCATAGAACACGTGCTACAACATACAAGTTTTAACCTCTATCCTCTTAGAAAACACAAGTATAAATATTAACAGCAATGCTCATAAAAGAGTTACTCGACATAAATTGTGGGAATTACCATATCGATATATGTCATCAGGAAGGGGGGAGAATGACTTTGTCAGACTGTACAGAACTGCAAGAACCACTACAGTTGCAATGCTGCAATAGAGTAAATGAACAAAATTAGAATCATGTGTAACGAACAAATGACAGTATGAAATTAAAGTTGAAAATAGTTTCGTACCCTTGATCCGCCAACAAAATTTCAGCCTTCTCATCTGAAGTTAACTCTTCAATTTGAAGCCCTGAATATTGTAATGCTACTGCCTCAATTAGTCCTGTCAAAACAAAACTGTCTGAAAAACTAATTAGTTTTTCCCAGATAACCTGACTATTTTACTCTTAACATTAAGTTTAAAGAAAACATAATTCAGCAGCTTAAGAAACAAACATATTTTTATATGTGATGGTGATAATTAAGCTTCCTAGTACATTGTTATAAAAGATTTATGTTACAGCCATCATTAATTATCTTCTACGATAGTTAAATTGTATTACCATAAACTAAGCAAAATTAGTTCAGTAAATGCACCTGACTCCACAAGCAAGTGAGCTCAGAGAGATTGTTTGCCAGTTCCATGGCACATCCCACCGTTTCAATATTCGCCAGTTTAATCCATCATCCTGTAAAACACATTCATCCACTGTGAAAACCCAGAGGCAAAATTGGATTTGAATTGGAATAATATAGAAAATGGAGGAACTGTGATTGAAACAAAATTTCTGAAAAAACACAAATGGATTATTCAAAACCGCAAAGATTTTCAACCAAAAAGGAATACTGCTTTTCCGAGAAAAGTTAAAAGCATAAAACCTCACTTTTTTGACAGATTCTTCGCGGGTATCGTTGTTGTAACAGCAAATAGTACATAGTCCTCTCGGGTTCGAAATACGAAGCTTCAGAGCAGGTGTTAATGGCGAAAATCGGAGGCCCGGAGATATTTGAAGACGGGTTTTAATGGGAAAACGGAACTTTGGTGACAGAAAAAGAGTAGAGATTGAGGAACGAGTGACTGAACTGTATAAATTTACCGCCATTTTCACAGATTAGGATGGATTTTCAGTTGCCTTTTATGTAAATGGGTATTAATTGCAAAATCTATTGAAGATAAGGTCCAAACAATATGGCAAAATCGTTGGGGGTTTGAAGAGAAGTGAAGTACAGCTAAAAAGCGTCGCGTACTTCTTCTATTGGGGGCGACGTTGAGACCTTTTTGTCCGTGGAAATGTTTTACTTGGTTACTATTGAGTTTTATAATTTAATAATTAATAATTATGGCACACTTAATACATGTACTTAAATTTTATTTTAATAAAACATATTTATTTATTTTTATAATAATAAATATGTCTTAGTTATTGAATATTTTTACTTGAATTTATTATGTACAATAACATAATTAAAAAATACGTTTAGGGACAACAAAGTTGGGGAAAAAAATCATAGTTGAAAAAGAAATTGGAATAGTGAGAGCAGATATTAAAAAAATTAAAGAAAAGTTTTTATTATTTTCATAACTACTTTTTAATTATATTTTAAAATAAGGCTATTTTTGTGCGTTCATGATAACATACAAAGAACTACCTTTTACCCTTGTACTTTATATATAACTAATGTTATTGCACATTCGATGCATGTACATAAAATAAATAAAATACTATATACACTAAGAACGTGATTAATATTTTCAATGTAAAATATACATAATTTAATATTAAGAGAAAATTAGGTTATGAATATTTATTAAAACAAATTAAGATTAACGATATTTTAGGAAGAATACACAAAAATATATTATAAAAATAATTATCTTTACCTCTCACACTTTATGTAAAATATAGATATATGTAGATATAGATAAAAACAACTCCCACCCTCAATTCTTCACATAGACATTTTTAACTCTTGAATTATCATGAATCATTAACACATTGAATTTGAAAAGTGAGGCATGCATGTGGTTTAATATGACTCAAAACAGAAAAACTTCATTAGGACTTAATATGTTACAAACTATTTTTGGGGAAAAAAAAATCAATTTATAAATTACTCCTAGGTTCATTTACATAAACTTAAAGACAAAACCCTCAATTATATGTATCGCTTATGTGAATATTTTCAAAAATGTAGCACGCCAATGAAAATAACAATCATATATGCCTCTTTTTAAGCTTGTTGATTGAGAGCTTTTATTTGTTTGTATTATCAAATCTCAAGTCTATTAGTTGCTCCTCCACTCTCATTCAATCTTTATAAGGACAAAATCTTCTATCATATGTAATTTAATGTATACACATGATAATATTTTTTAAGTCCATTCATATTTAGCAATAAATTCGGATATATAAAAAAGTTGTCACCTTATTTTCTCAGTGTCTACAACGCCTATAGAAAAAAAATTAAATATCAACATTACATTTGACGTGTTTTTGCTCATAAGTCTAATAAGCTTGGGGAAAAAAGGAAAAAAAAATCAAAATCCACCATGCTTATACATACTAATTTTGGCTTCACACTCAATGCATATATATAGGCAAAATGATGAAAAGATAATTTGTATATATATTGAGTGTAGGTGATAGTACAAATACAGTTGAAAAATTACAAAATAAAACTTTAGGCTGAGGCGCAGATATTTCGATCTCTTTAAGGAGATTCAAGTCCACTGCAGTAAAGTTTTCTCACTGGTCCAGCAGTAATACTCTTGACTTGTCCCCTCCAGAATACAACCGTCCGACACGTCGTATAACTCAACAAACTCTAGACTAGATATTAAATCCACAATTTCACCAAAAGAACACCCTCATTCAACTAGAAAACTCTCTTTATGTATGTATATGTTGCATGTATTTTGCAAGTGATTTGTAAGATGAAAATGACCCCTATTTATAGAATAGGTGTAAAAAGTCCTCTATAAAATAAATAAAAAATAATGGGAATAAATATCATAAAAATATGGAGTAGTAGGGTAATAATATGAGAGTTATTTGAGGATATGAAATGATGAAATAATGTTAACATATAACGGTATAATAAGTAGTCATGTAGTACGGTAGTGGCCATAAAAAAAAAAAAGTAAAATGTAAATAGCATTTCATCCACTAATCTCATCACATTCTCACATTAATTTGAGGCAATAAGTTTAGACAATGAAAGGATGCAATTTTAATATTAAAATGCCATACACCAACAGTAAGATATGATAAATGAACACTATTCCTATTTATATTTAATGATTTGAACATTATTAATATATTAATATGAAGTTATTGGAATTGTGAGTGATTATTAGAGTGAATTAACATTAACGGGTATTTTAGGGAAAACACATAAAGTCATACCAAATAGGCCTCAAATTATATTAAAAGATTTAGATATGCTAAGTGTGTTAAATCTTTTCTTATAAAATACACGATCATAAATATTACATACTTAACAAGCATCTGTGCAGTAGAATATAAAATGAAATACAGCCTAGAATGAAAGATACAAAGTGAGAAACTACACAAAGACATACATGTTTCCTCTTTTTCACTAAATAATTCACTTCATTACTAAGAGGTTGATGTTTATGGAAAAACTACAACTAATCCCGCTTGAATAAGTGACACAAGGGTAAACCGTCACATTCATTTAAATTTGGGATAATTACATCAACATCTCCTGAGTTTTGATATAATTATCAAAACACTTCCTAAATTTTGAATAATTATCATTATATCCATTAAACCTTGGATAGTTGCTTTTACGTCCCCTAAAAAATTTTAAAAATTACAAGCAAACCCCTTAGACAAGGAGGTCCAACTATAATACATGCATATATTTAAGAGGTGTAATTGTAGTATATACATATATTTATGAGGTGTTATTGTAATTATGCCGTACAAGAACTATTCAATAGAAAATGCAATAGTAATTATTCAAATTCCGATACTGTTTTGATAATCATAGTAAATCATAGGGAATGTAGAGTTAATTATCCCTTTAAATTATCTTAAACAAGTAGCTGATGAACTGGAGGAAATATTATTGGATTCGCCAAGTCAACCGGATGCAATTTCTTTAATGATGTGATGGCCGACATGTCCGACCGACGTACGAAGGAGTGAAGCTCTACCGCCACAACAATTATTTGACTTGTTATTTCTATACATGGATCTTGGCATTCGTGATTTTCAGGATATTTTATAATTTATAGTTAATTTTGCGGTGCACACGTATGTACCTTATCCTTGATGACTTGGATGTTTTCGATGAGTGTAATTCTGGCTTTATTTTTATTTTAATATTTAATTTTAAACGTATTGTTATATAATAATTCAGTTAAAAGATGATTTACGTACTTTTATATAATATAAAGTTTTTTAGAAGGACAATTGGTACAATATCCAATTCACTGCATTAGTACATTAAATTAACATTCAGATTAATATGTAATGAGAAAATCTCCTAAAACAGCTACTATACAACGGAAAACTAAATAAAAATTATCATATGATTGGAAAAGGATCAACACATTTTAATGAAAATCATGCTCATAATGTTGAATTGGGTGCACAATTTTATAGAGTTTTGAGCGACATTATAAGTTAAAATTTATTACATATGAGAGTTGAAATAGTCCAAAATATTTTCAGAAGTTGTCCATTATAAAATAGCTAGTTCAATAACTATTGCAAATTACAAAAATGCCAGGCAAGTGAAGTAGCTCTCCGGCCACGTTGTCGGTGAAAATAGATATTTATCACAAGTGAGAATCTTGTTCATAATTAAATACTGAGCCATATTTTCGGAAGCAATTATATTTAATTTGTGATAAATTTATCTCTGCATCAATTATTTCCTAGCTATGGTGTTTATAATAAGCAAGCATAAAATATATTTTAAGTTGTCCTATTTAATGTAAGCATGGTAAACTTTTTCAATTTCATATAAAATTTTATGCATTTGAGGTTGATTTCTCCAAAATTTGACTAAGTTTACTTCACTTTTTCAAAAATTTTACTAACTAATTCTTTGTTATGTCTAATAAAATCAATAAATCTCTCTATCTTGAGTAACATTTTACGTATATATATTTCAAATTTTATGACTTGAAAATGTCACGATTTATTTTAAACTTGATATAAGTTAACAAGTTATCGTCTTTAGACATGTTAATGACTAGACTATACGTTTTACGAACAATCAGAAACATGAAACTAATCAATGTTTGATGATGAGAAAACCCATCCCACAACGTCACATTAGATATAAGATGATATCTTATCATTTTATTAATGGTTATGGTTGTTATTTGAGATTACACAAGGCATATTTTATGCAATATCATTTTTATTAAAAAAAAAAAAAAAAAGCGGCTCAATCCCGTTCTCTAAATGCCCTCTTCGGGACTTGAATTTATGACCGATCTGTTCACAAGATATGATACAAATCACATTTATCCTCCAAATCGTCCCCGCTTTTGCCACAAGCACGCACTTACTGAGGCGGGGAATATTTTTTACAACACTCATTTACAACTAGCACCATCTTAATTATTAAAATAAATTTTTGGTTTGAGTATTATCAAAAATGCATCATTACCTCTGTTTTTTCATTAAAGAAAAAGTAAGTGTTGCTTTTGCTTTTTCTCTTAGTAAATATGAAAATAAGAAAGGAATCAAAAGAGCAAGACGCAAAAGGTCAATTTCGCATTAAAACCCTCCAAATGGCTCTATTGTCGCTCCATGACCACCTCTTGTCCGTGTTATCAATGTCACAGTTAATTTATTCAACTTAATTTAATAATTAAGGAAAACACATTGAAGATACCATGATGTCCAGTACAAAGAAGACAATTGCCTATTCCAAGGCCCATGGAATAACTGTGGACCACCATCCCAATCAACTCATTTCTTCATGAGGCCACCCTAACTTGATTTGTCATTTGATAATTTTGATTGGGGGTGCTGTTTCCAGTACCCCATTCTCTAAGTCCAGTACACTTGGACATTTTTACCCTTTTCATATTATTACTCTTTCCCAAAAAATTTCTCTCTCTATCAAAAAATTCTCTTTACTATTTTTAACTATTTTTCCCTTAAAAATATCTTTCTACTAAAATGTAAACACATAATCAAATTTCAACAGAAGTTAATCGGATTACAAAAATGAAAACGATTTCAGCGATGAAAAAATTCAAGTACATTGAGATTACAAACAAGTATATCATTTTTATTCGAAAAATTTCTAACCAAGTAGTTTTTAAAACTTAACCACGGTGGCCAAGCTTCAACTTTTTTTTTTTTTTGGACCTCGGCCGAAACTACCAAGCTCCCCACGTGCACCTCGCCGGGAGCTGCGGAGGTGCCTTGAACAAGCTCGGCCGGATGGGCCGAGTTTTATATAATTTTTTTTTTTAATTAGGCTCGGTCGTTGCCGCCGAGCTTCAATGGCATAGCTCAGCAGCCTTGGCCGAGCACAGTGAATGGACCTCGGCTGTGGTGGCCGAGGTCCACAGATTAGGCTCGACAGCCTCTGCAGAGCCCATATATTTTTTCTTTTTCTTTTTCTTTTTCTTTTTCTTTTTTTTAAATGTAATTGTGCTTTAGGGGAAGCACAAGGGGAAAACTCATGCCCACCTTGAGTGATGGCCAAGCATCAGTATGCCTTTTCCTTTTTTTTTTTGTTTTAATTTCTTTGATTTGATGATTATAATTAATTACTAAGTTTTATTTTAATTAATTAATTTTTAATATTAATGATTAATTATTAATATCAAGTTGATTGTTAATTATCATTTATTAATATTTTTAATGTTAATTAGTTGTTATCTTTAATATTCTTTTTAGATTAAAGTGAAATTATATGTTTAAATTGAAGTGGAATTTTAATTATATTAGTAGAATAGTGAGAGTTGAGAAAAAAATTTTGATTTATAATCGCAAATTATAAATACGGAATTATAAAATTTATAAGCACAAAATTATAAATACAAAATCATAAATATTAATGGTGAGTTTTCGAATATTAACTTCAAAATTTGAAAAAGGTTGACGGTGAGATGGAGAAAGTTTTGGGAGAAAGAAAGAGAGAGTTGGGAGAATAAGTTTTAAGAGAGAAAAAATTTTAGGGATGAATGGTTGTTATGAAAAGAGCAAAATAGTCCAAGTGTACTGGACTTAAAGAATGGGGTATTGGAAATAGCGTTTCAGTTTTGATTTCATGAACCTCGATTTCAAGTTTGAGAACGTGCATGATGCATGCAGCAATCTATTTCCTAAGGTGTAGTTTATTTCCAAGGTTAACAAGGATTTAGGCCAATTAAACCTTCATAATTTTTTATTTACTTTGCAGGTTTAATAACATGGGCCCAACAATAAAGCCCAAGTTTATATTGGTTAATGGATTGCTACTGAAACCATTGAAAAATGTGATGGGTTTGAAATAGTTTAAATAAACCTTAGCTGGGTTTTTACTTTTTTGCCAAAGATGCATTACAAATTACAACACATGCCATTGCCCAACATAAAGAAAGATATCCAAAAAAAAAAAAAAAAAGGAAAGAGTGACCTGGTTCTTCTCCTTTACAACATCCAGTACTCTTTGCGCCCAGGCATGGGCTTATTCAATGTGAGCACATGAATGTTCAATAGAAAAGTGCTTTTCAGTTTTTGTTGCACCTAAGCATTGTAAGAATGAGCTTTTTCGCTGAAAAAAGTTTGAGTTCCAATACCCTTTGCGTATGCTTAGTGGAAAAGTGCACTCTAGTGCACCTAACCAAAAATAAGTACACTTGCATCGTGGCATGATCGTGCAATCGCCCAAGCACAATAGCTCTAAATAAAATTGCGCTAGTGCTTAGAAACTTAAAGTATCAGTGCAAAGCGTAAGTAAATTAGGGGTGCCAGGCCGCATGTTTATTGTGCAGGAGCATAAGGACTATATTGCTTTTAAAAAAAGGTGATGATATGGTAATTTTACAAACAAAACTACCATAAAACAAACCAATCAAGTAAACACCCTACCAAGTTAGATTGTCAAAATCAATTTAAACCATCAATTTAAACATACGGCCAAAACAAATCTTACCTCTACTAAATCATTATTTAGACCATTTGTAACTCAAACTATCATTTACCAATACTTTCAAAATAAACTAGCCCTATCTTGTCTGGAATCTTTTTATTTTTTTGGCACCTTACTCTCTGAAAATAATTTGAAAAGAGTGTAATCTTTGGATTCAAAGTGATTGAAACACTCTTCTACCTATATGAACTTTTTGTACATTACCAATAACAAGTTCACCTTCTTTCCACTCACAAAAATTAATTTTCCTTGATATGCTTTTTGAACAAAAATAAGAGAAAATAACAAGAAATACATTTGTCAATACATTTATAACTTAATTTTTAATTATTCAACTATATATTTTGTCATAGATTCATCTGCGAATAGCTTACTAATTTTTTGATTGCATATTCTAGCAGCACCTTTTTGTATATTTTTATCTGAAATTCACTTATGGGTGAAGTACTTCGATTAATTTAAAGTGAGAGAGCAATATATTTTAAGGCTAATTTTACAGAATAATATAGAAAAGGATAAATTTGAGCGAATAAAATGTGGTTTAGTTATTATCCTTCATCATTTTCAAACTCCATGCACTCAGTCCCGTCCGGATTGGATCAATTACTTTTAAACTCCATTGACTTATGATAGATCTACAAATTAATTATCCATAATCATAGCCAATTAATCTGCTGCGTGCAGTGGACCAACCCACAGTAGATCCACATGAATGTGGGTCCCATTCCCCAGGGTGAGCGCCTTCTGCCTTTACTCCCGTGTGGGGCTTAGTCTTGGCCGCACCTGGTGCACAGTACCAGGTGCCTAGAAAAATGACAAGTGTCACTTTTTGGCTTTTTCTTTTCTTTTCTTTTCTTTTTTTTTTTAATTTTCTCCTTTATTTTCTTTTAATCCTTTTGTAAATATTAATAAATAAAAATATTTAATAAAACATTTTGTACATGTTTAGTATCTTGTAATATTTTTAATTAAAATTAATTAATCTTAAATAATTAATTTATTTTTATAATTACTTACTTTTCAAATTGAATGTATATAGAGAAAGAGGTTCTTAATTAAAAATATTACCGGTTGCTAAATATGTATAAGATTTTTTATTAAATATTTTCATTTATTAACATTACAAAATATTAAACATATTCATTTGTTAATATTTACAAAATTAGATTAAAGGGAAATAAAAAAATAAAGGAAAAAAATGAAGAAAAAGAAAAGGTTAAAATAAAAAAATGACACGTGTCATTTTTCTAGGCACCTGGTGCACAGCACCAGGTGCGGCCAAGACTAAGCCCCCGTGTGGGTCCACCGTAAGTCAGTGTACCGTAGCGGACGCTAACATTGTCAGAGTTTTATGGCATTATCAGCGTTGCCTTCCCTCGAAATAGAAACATGCAGAAGGGGGCAGAATTTCAACATTTACTCATTAATGGATATTTTCATTTTCACCCCCTTCATTTTTGTTTTTTACCATTCCGCACCTTATTTTTTTATTTGTTAATTGTGCTTAATTTTGATTTGGGTTGACTTGATGTACATTTTATTATTTATCAATGGTCGTTATTGGGTTCTGAATTGAATCTCTTGAAACTTGAGCCCTAAACTGATTTGTTCACAATTGTAGGAATTCATCGCTTAATTTCTATTTGTTGTTAAGTAATTTAAGTATATGTAACTAAATTATTCGAAATTTAAGAGAGTCTTTCAAATTGGATAGATATATCACCTATTTAACGATTTCTCATGCGATATGCATGGTTAAGAAGGTATTTGACTTTGCTTATAAGATATTTATGTATAACATGGTATAAATCGTTTGATTTTTTTTTCCTTCTTAAAAGGAGGTTATTCTAAAAGCTCAAAATAAAATGTTAAAATCTTGTAAATTTCTTCAAAGAAACATAAAGAACCTCTAAGTTTTTAAATAAATAGGAGTTTATAAAATATTTTAAGTAAGTTCAGTCAGATACACCCCATAAATGGCATCTGACTTTTATTTACAAATGTCATCTTCCTATCAACTTATTCATTCAAGTCACTAAGGTGATGCTTGGTAATTCAAAAATTTAGATTATTTGATAAATACTGATATATATTTTAAAAGTACACCTCATTCATCTATTTTTTCTAATATGAAAAACCATAAATCTAGACATAGTCAAAATTTTTTAGCAATTTGATTATATGATTAACTTCAAATAATTTATGTTTAGCACCATAAACTCAATGAAAATAAATTTGTCATTTTATTTAAATGATAAGAAAATTGCAATGCTCTAGGTAAATTTTGAGTTCATGCAATAGCTCGTAAAATCACATAAATCAAGTAGGTTGTGCTGAGCATATTATGTGTGACGGGCTCCTATTTCATAAGAGTTTTGAATCCGGATAACTTGGGAATTTCACCCCCATTTACCAACTCGGAGAACTCGGCCTGTGGATAAATTTGCCAAATTAAATAGTAATGCAGGCACTTAATGATATTAACATTAATACTGGGGCCAACCTGAAAGTACCCCTTTCGTATGCTTAATGCATTAAATTGCATTACAAATTACAAAGATTGATAAAGAGCCAAGATTTATTTGTCGTGGGACACTTGGGAGTGTGAGAGGCAGAGAGACACAGAGGAGAGAGACGGACGTGTATCTCGATCTATATATACCGAATATCTATATCAAATCATTTTCCATAGAGATATTTTTCTCAAGATCAATATTAGGGATTGTAGTCGCAGGTAATCGGATCTGTTCATACCGTTCTCCGATTGTAGGAAATACCATAAAGATTGGAGCTTTTTAGATCGTTGAATCAGGATTCTCATCAACTGATGCCATCGGTATGAATTTAATGCTTTATACGTTATCTATGAACCCAAATTAGGAATTTTCTGTTTTTGTTTTGCATTTTAGCTTCTTGTTTAATGGCTTATCTTTTGTTTGGCGAATGTGTTTCTTTTAATGGACTTTACGAGGTTTAGTGCTTGTTATTATTTTTTCCGGTTTCATTGCAGGGTATTGAGAAAAAATTTGAGATTATCATTAATGAGGAACTCAATTTATGCGGACTTTAATAGTTAGCTACATCTGGCACAGTTTGAGTTGCATATGTCTGTTTGTTTTTGGAGTATGAATGAATTATTTAACGTTTCCTTTTTTTTAAAGCAAATGTATTTTGATTGAAAGTTTATTAATTGGAATCTCATGAAAATGGAGTATTACTGAAGTTTAAACCTTTTTGCCCCGATCTTTTAGTGTTTGGTGATTAATCAAATCTTGGATATTTATATAGATTTCCTGGTCCTGTTTTAACTTTGGTTGAAGTAGAAGCAAAAAAGTTGAGTTTTTTATGTCTTAACATCTAGATCTGATTAGTTTGAACGGATCTCCGTAATGTGGCCATGGATCTAAGCTATTTGCTTAAGTTATAACATTTACCATAACCTGGTCTGGAAATTCAACTGATTGGAAATTTTCTGGAAGAAAATTTTACTCTTCCATTTGTATAAGTTCGCATGGATATTGTGGTTCATTATTGCTTGTCGAATAAAATAAATCCCTGCCTTTTTTTTTAATAAGATTACAAAGCAAATTATACATTAAGAAAATGAGTTTCTGAATAACCAACTTTTCCGCGTGCATTTATGCTGTTCGGACTTGTGGACTTTTACCTATTAATATAGGAATATATCTTCAATGATTGCAAATGAATGATTGGTAAGGCAGCTACTCTTTCTAGTGTCTCTACTAACTCCAAGTAATACATATTTCAGGCCTGTAATGGCGAACAAGTTTAATTCAGGGGACAGCAGGACCAGGAGTTCTGTGTCAATTTTTATCGTAGCTGGTCTATGCTGTTTCTTCTACCTATTGGGAGCATGGCAGAGAAGTGGGTTTGGGAAGGGGGACAGTATAGCATTGGAGGTGACCAAGAGTGGGGAAAACTGCAACATTCTTTCAAACCTCAATTTTGAGACCCATCATGCTGGTGAAGCTGGGGTAATTGATGAATCTGATTCAAAAGTGACTGAGTATAATCCATGCCATCCTCGGTTCACTGATTACACACCTTGCCAAGATCAAGGGCGTGCAATGACTTTCCCTAGGGAAAATATGATCTACCGTGAGAGACACTGCCCTCCTCAGGCAGAGAAGCTGCATTGCCTTATTCCAGCTCCTGAAGGATACGTGACCCCATTTCCTTGGCCAAAGAGTCGTGATTATGTGCCCTATGCCAATGCTCCATATAAGAGCTTGACAGTAGAGAAGGCTATTCAGAACTGGATCCAGTATGAGGGTAATGTTTTTAGGTTCCCTGGTGGAGGAACACAATTTCCTCAAGGGGCTGATAAGTACATTGACCAGCTTGCTTCGGTTATACCAATTGCAAATGGAACTGTTAGGACTGCATTGGACACTGGCTGTGGGGTATGTTGAGTCTCTAGAAATGTTTCTCTAATAAATTGGGCACTTCCCATGCATTTCTTCTGGATATTAAGATTGTTATCTTTGGTGGCATATGTCCAACTGTGTGATTGACTTTCCGTCTATACATTGTTGTTTTAGGTTGCTAGTTGGGGTGCGTATCTATGGAAAAGAAATGTTATAGCAATGTCTTTTGCACCAAGAGATTCACATGAAGCCCAGGTTCAGTTTGCTCTTGAAAGGGGCGTACCTGCTGTCATTGGTGTTCTTGGAACAATAAAAACGCCATATCCATCTGGAGCTTTTGACATGGCTCATTGTTCTCGTTGTCTTATACCCTGGGGGATAAATGGTAAGAATCAAAGGTTAGCTTGCTTATTTCTCTGTATAATGATATAGAAAAACAGAGCTCAAGCTCTATAGCTTTATTAGAGGTTTGAATAATGTTCCAGAATGTGTTACAATTTGGCCATTTTCTTGTGAGCTGCTGGAGATATGTTTTAATATGATACTTTCTCTTTGCAGACGGACTATATATGAAGGAAATTGATCGTGTGCTTAGACCTGGCGGCTACTGGGTGCTTTCAGGCCCTCCCATCAATTGGAAAACTAATTACAAGGCATGGCAACGCCCAATGGAAGAACTTCAGGAAGAACAAAGAAAAATAGAAGAGGTTGCTAAACTTCTCTGCTGGGAGAAGAAATCTGAGAAAGGTGAAATTGCGGTATGGCAGAAGACAATGGATACTGATTCTTGTCGTGCTAAACAAGAAAGTGCTGGAGCAACATTCTGTAAATCTGACGATGCTGATGATGTCTGGTACAGATAACTTATTGTTTGAGCATCTAGTAGAAAATCTAGTAGTTGCATCATTTCCGGACTCTAACGGTGCTTATTCTGAATTTTGTCTATGCTTCTCTTTCTATCAGGTACAAGAAAATGGAGCCATGTATTACTAACACTGGAGTTTCTACTGGGGATCTTAAACCATTCCCTGAGAGGCTTAATGCAGTACCCCCAAGAATTGCTAGTGGCTCAGTTCCTGGAGTTTCCGTTGAGGCATTCCAGGATGACAATAAACAATGGAGAAAACATGTAAATGCCTATAGAAAGATTATCAAGATTCTTGATTCTGGAAGGTACCGCAACATCATGGATATGAATGCCGGATTTGGAGGTTTTGCTGCCGCACTTCAATCTCCCAAATTGTGGGTTATGAATGTTGTACCCACTATTGCCGAGAAAAATACCCTCGGTGTTATTTATGAAAGAGGGTTGATTGGCATATATCATGACTGGTATGTCTTCTTTTGTCATTGTTTTTAATGTCTTTCCACCAGTTCTGTTTTTGTGGTTTGTTGTAGCACTGTATACATCATACCTTAGGCAATCTGTAACCTATAGATATCCAGTTTCAACAATGGAAAATCCATTGACATAAGTGTCTGTTCTTCTGATATGATTTTTCCCCTTCTTGCTTGTTACCGTCTCTTTCTTTTCACCAAACATTTTGGGCAATTTGCCAACTATTATTTCTTGTTTAAGTTACTAATCAGATTCTCTTTGATTGCAAATTTCATTAGTTTTATGACTCTTTTATTTATTGTAACTTTCTTGTTTAGGTGTGAAGCCTTCTCTACATATCCAAGGACTTATGACCTTATTCACGCAAATGGTGTTTTTAGCTTGTACAAGGACAAGTAAGCATCTAATTTTGGTCCTATTTCCTATGCACTCCAAAGTGTACGTACTTTCATACTGTAAGTCTTGGAACTCACGGTTCTTTCTAACAAATGAACACAGGTGCGACTTTGAAGACATTTTGTTAGAGATGGACAGGATTCTGCGGCCAGAAGGTGCAGTCATATTCCGGGACGAAGTTGATGTACTTGTCAAGGTGAAGAAGATGATCGGAGGTATGAGATGGGATTCTAAAATGATGGATCATGAAGATGGTCCCCTCATTCCCCAGAAAATACTGGTTGCGGTCAAGCAATATTGGGTTGGCAACTCCACTTCTGCACAGTGAAACCAAACAAATGCCAATTCTTGACTGTCGGGTGGCACGATTTCAACTGGTAATTCTTTAATTTCTTAGAGGTTTTACTATAAATTTTTCACCATGAAAAGGAGTTTGCCAGCCGATAAATTTACCACGGATGAGGGAAGTGTTTGGATCTTGATCACAGATTATAACCAGGGATTGGTTGATTAAGTTATAGATTTTAGTGTCCTTGTAACACTAGTATACTATTTTTTGAGCCCATTTGGCAAACCCCCTACGATAGTAAAAGAAGGGCAATATGACCTTTTTAGATAATCACTTGCATTTGCTGTTCTTGTAGCCCTAGTTTTTTTCCAAGTGTTGTGTACTGATCAAAGTTTCTTTTTAATTTATTGCTGTTCTCACATTTTATATAACTGTTCAGTATTATTTTGTGATACTAGTCGATATTGGATTCGCAAGACATGATTACAGGTGAATATTTCCAAGATTTTCTCTTAATCGGATTGGGATATCAAGGGCATGTTTGGTTTTTCCATTGGTTTTAGATTAATTTTATTTTGAAACTCATGCTCAAAATTGGATGGCTTCTTGTCTTGAAGTCGGGTCTTCAAGACTTCAAACGAAGATTCTAGCTCCAGAAGCAGTCCGTCCGACCCTGAAAGGTGTACGGCTCAGAAACATGACTATTTCAGTATCCTTTTACAATTTTGTAACTTGGGAAAATTTTAATGAAAAACCTAATTGCGGATGTTGATATAGGGCTAATTTTGCACAGCCTTAATCCAAACGGCCGTAAGATTGAATCTTTTTTAGCATCCGGACACAAGGTTGCTTATTAAGTAGGCATTGTAGTTTAAATATTCTTAGAGAATATTTGGCTAAGCTTATTTAAAACATCTTATAAGATGTTTTTGGAGCTTATAAGATGGGGTAATTCATTTTGGTCCTTGAGGTTTCATAACAATTGCAAAATAGTCTCTATATTTTTATTTTGTTTCAATTTCATCCCTCCAAGCATTATTTAGCAATAATTTTTAGCCAGAAATAGTAAAATGACCAAATTACCCTTGAACTATCTTTTGGTAAAATAGAATTTGGCCCTCAACTATCCAAAACATGTCTTATTCACCTTTAAACTATTAATTGTTATACTTTTTCCCTTGAATTAAATTTTTTGGACAAGATTACTCATTATACCATGTATATTTTTATATTTTTAATGTTATTGAGTATTTTAGATTCTTTTTTAATTACAAAAAATTAATTATAATTTACAAAAAAATATTAAAAATTAAGTTAAATCAAAATTTGAAACTACATGATAAATAAGTATAATCAATACACAAAAATTTGAAAATTTAAAAACTATCTTAATTTCTTGATCTTAAAAATTAAGTTGTTAAATGTTTATTTAAAGTGCATCTTGAGCTCTCTTAGATAAATTTGAACTAGCGTCAACTATATAATTGATGCATGTGCATAAAATAATTAATATATATTTCATATATATCGGATATAATACATACTGGATTTGTGTATATTTAATAGTTAGAATATGATAAATATATTTAACTCAAATATGCACATGATTTAATATAGATAAATAAATCAGTAA
>JACFYI010003544.1:213423-240258 GCA_014898755.1 Handroanthus guayacan | reverse complement strand
TCTATGTAATTAATTTTCTCTAATATTACGAAATAATTCTAAAATAATTTCTAATCTATAATAAATTTTTGAAATGATTCTAAGTAATTTTCTCTAATTTTATGAAATAATTCTAAAATAATTTCTAATCTATAATAAATTTTTGAAATGATCTATGTAATTAATTTTCTCTAATTTATGAAATAATTCTAAAATAATTTCTAAAAATAATATTATTATTATATCAAAAATAATATAAAAGTATTTTTAAATGAATTATATTTAATAATAAAAACTAATTTTAATTTCTTTAAAATAAAATTACATAAATAATTACAGAAAATTATTTTAAAAAATTATTTTAGAAAGAAAGCTTGGGTTGATTACATTTGATTACCTTCCGAGATTAGAAAATTACCAACTACTATCCTTGTGGTTTAAAAATTACAAATTAACCCCCATAAGTTTGTGAAATTACAAAATCATCCATTCCATTAAGGGCAAAATGGGAAGATTACTTGAAAAATTGATGACGTCATCTTTTTTCGTCAAAAACTCTAACGGAATGGATGACTTTATAATTTCCCAAACTTATAAGGGTTAATTTATAATTTTTAAACCACGAGAATAGTAGTTAGTAATTTTCTAATCTCGAAAGATAGTCAAATGTAATTAATCCTATAGTTTTTTATGGCAACCTAATCACTTATCATGAATTCATACGTCAAACTATAAGTGAATTGAGTCATCAAATATGTCACGGTTCAAGTTTATATAAGTTTTTATCATGCTTTCAAAACTATGTTCGATATTAATTTGATTAACATTCAAATCTAAACAAGTTTTAACTGAATAAAACACAAATCGAACTCGAGACGAATGTTAAATATGAGGTGATTTAGAAAGGGGGTCCTATGCCCAGCAAGGCAAGAAGGACCAAAACCGAAAAATCCAGAAACAAAAATATTGGCTGAAAATTTTCCAAAAATTGAAGACAAAAAACTAAGGAGACAAGATTTTAATGGTGAAATTACATTTCTTGATCACAAGTAAATTTTGTGCTGATGAATTGCCCGACAATTGGCATGTGCTTATGAGAGTGAGTCTCTCCATTATTGGCACCAAACAAATTAAAACATGCCATAAATTCTTGCTTCTCATACTGTGGATCTTCTGGATCTTTTGTCAATATTTTTTGTACAATGTACCAAATATACAGATTTTATTTATTTATCTTTTTTTTTTTTTTTTTGGCTGGGTAGTTCTTCCATCTTGTGCTTTGGTACACAGGAAGATGTGAAATTTGCTGATGAGCCCTAGTTTAATTCGTTAGAATGAGCTAGAATGTCTCATGCTTATGAGATTATTAGTTGGATTCTCACCGAATGTGTGTGAGTTTTTATTCTATTGAAAAGTAGTTTTGTTTGATTTTCTACTGTATAATAATTTTCTTAGAAATTTTTTGTTGATTATTAGTTTGGAATGTTATTGATCTCCTGTATTAATACAATGATTGGATGTATTGTTTGTATTTTTAAAAAAAAATGTGGAATTTGATGAATGATAATTTGATTGTCATTTTGGGTTTTGTATTTTTTAAATGAAGTGCAGATTCGTGGAATTTTAATTGTATTAGAGAAAAAAAAAATCAATGAAAAGATTGTTGGACAGTTTTCTTGCTTAGTTGTGGGCAATAAGATATTAATATCAAGGACAAAATCGAATCAAGAAACTATATCGTGAGAGCTACTGTAGAAAATTTGAAAAAAATTGTGTTTTGGGAAGCATATGAATGAATGTCAAATCAATCACACAATTTAGGATCACGCTGTTGATATCCTTTGATACTAAGTCATTAGTCTAATCCCCTTGACAAAATACATCGAGGACAAAAATTGAGGATCAACGTTCATTTAACCCTAATTTAATCATTTATTTGGATCGGCATACTTTTGAATTAATTGCCGGAAATTAAGCAACGAATCCCTAGATATGTAATCTCGATAAAACGCTCTTCAATAAAATGTTGGATCCGTGTTCATTTAATCAAGTTCATATCATAATCACGATGAACCCACGGTCGAATTAATTGCCAAGAATTAATCCACGCATTTACAATGATGATACTTAGTATTGTTCTACATTGAAGTAAGCAAAACACTCGAGCCAGTTGATACATTGGGTCCTTTCTCTCACCCTTTCACATGCGTGATGAGCAAGACAATACTGTGATATGATTAGACCTCTATATTGGTGACAGATTTGGAACATTGTCTTTGGCACTATTTGTGGGGACTACAATAACACCTAGTGTTGCCTTATGTCGAAAGAACTTGAGAAAGTTAATATATTGATTTCCCTTTCCCTTCATTCAAGTGTTTTCAAAACAAAACTTTTTCAGTAGATGCGTGACTATAAGACAATACCATAATATAAATAGATCTTTATGTCAATGACAAACCTAAATCACCATCACATGATCCTTCATTCCGTGTATTTAATAAATAGATGAAATTGTCTCGTTCACAATTATATTTGCTAGAAATTTAATTACTCTCCTCAACTCAATAGAATTTTTTATGTCCAATCTGTGACCTCATCTGTGTCAAAAGGTTTGGCTAACCGCCCAATGACTCTTAACCTATAATTTTGCTATCAAATTTCATTCGAGTTGTTAGATCGTGTCTGTACAGACAATTTGAATCATTAAACTAGAGAGAAATCCCAATCTCAAATACTATTTTGAACAAAGACAAAGGCGCAACTCTGAACACAGCAATGTCGGCACTGCAAATTCATCTCAAAAACAACATTTGACATCTCAACAAGATTGATAATATGCGGCTCAAATGGATGCTATGCCAAACTGTCTTTAGAGAACTAGTGATCAAATATGGCCCTTAAATGTAACTATACAAGATAAAGGGACAATGTAGCTGGTTTATATCTTGTCTAAAAATGGATAAACCTACTCAAATCACATGCATCCATTTGTGATCGATGGATTATTACTATTTTTACATAGCCATGTGAAATTGTTTATAAGCCAATATATAGTTCACACTTTGGCAATCTCAAATTTTCTTGTTTTATGAGTGATGGAACAGAAAGATTGATGATAAGAGAGCCTTATAGGCCAATAATTTGATGTACCGAAAAGCAGAAAACAACGGGGCTGTGAATAAGGTTTACATATGGTTAGGCCCAAATCCCATCAACATGATAGCTAAAAGCCACAACAGTTTTTTTAGCTCTAGTTGAAAAGCAAGAATGACATCAAACAGTCCATCTTGTCTGAGTGATTGCATTTTTTAATGAGCCAAAAGGGTTGGTTGTGTTGGTGTGTGTGTGTGTGTGTTTTTTTTTTCATAGTTCTCTATGGTTCTTTTTGGATTTATAGATGGTGTTGTTGAGAATTGATAAATTTACATAGGTTAGCATTGTTAGCTATTTGTTTTGATAAGTTAATCTTATATTTGAAATACGGTATCTAAAACTAACATCATAATTATTAGTTGGATTCTGAAAGCAGATCTCCTACTTGGAGATTAGTCATATATTCAAAGATGAATCTAGTGTCGTTTGTCAAACTCTTAATTAGTGCCGGCTTAATGTCTAAATATTACACACTCAATGAGCCTCGATAGCATAGTACATCAAATTATATCAATCAATCCAAACAATCCCTTAAAAGTTTATTATATACACAAGGGTTACTGTGGCTCTCACTAAACCATAACTCTTCTATATATATGTTTGCAAGAGCTTTTATTTTCACATGAATAAAAAGTTATATAGAAAATTACAATAAAGTTGATAGTATTCAGAAATATATTAATTAAAAGTACCCAAAAAAAAAAGGAAAGAAAGAAACTGCATGAGTTAGGTAAGTATTTCTTTTCTTTTTTAGCTTTTTTATCTATCATCAAATAACTAAAACCGAAAGCTTCATTTCCAAACACTTCGAAATAGCTAAAATTCAAGTGACAATTGAAAATCACTTTATCCATGCTGTTGCTCACACTCCCTATATAACTTCTCTCCCTATAGCTTATAGGGTACCCTTCTTAGCTATTCCAAAGTCTCCAAGTGATCAAAAAAGCCACATTTTTCCCCCAATAGGCTTTTCCCATATCTAGTTCTATTATTCTTGCTTTCTCTCCACAGTTCCTTTACTTCTTCTATTTATTATTTTCAATATCCTTCTAATCAACTACAATGTTTTTCTCTGTTTATTCTCCCTTTTCTTGCATGCCGACCAAGCTTGGTTTCATCCAAACCACAAAAATGTCCTTGCCTGTGATAACACTCAATTCACAATCCAAACAAGGTGTCACAAATCCTCCTCACGTCACCCAAAATCTTCGAAATTCTTCGTTTTCATCATACTTAGATGGATCTGATAAAACTTTAGTACTTAAACTAGGAAGTCCAAGTACTCATGGCTTCAGTTCCTCCTTCTCCGCTCCACATGATCACGTTTTTCTCAGAAAGAACACAACTGATGATCAAGAAATCGACGTCTTTGATGCAGAGAAATATTTCAATGATGAGTTAGATCTTTGTCCTAAAGTTGGCTGTGAGAATTTATCGACTCATAACCACAAGAACGATGATTCGTTTGAAACACTTGCAATCAAGGAGAAGCCAGCGTTAAGTATTCGTTCCGAATCAAGCTGGAATAGTCGAAGTGCGTTATTGAATCGCCTTACAAGAAATCAGCGGCCCAGAAAAGGACACAAGAAGAGCTTTCTTGCAACCTTTGGCTGTAACTGTTCTTGTGTCGACAAGAATTCAGTCGATATCGATGATCATAAGGGTGAAAACTGCTCTGTTTATGGAAAATCGAAACAAGAAGATAAAAATAATGATCATTTGGTTAGAAAATCAAAGTCAGATTACAATCCTGTGAAATTTGATGAACCTAAACTGAGAATTCAGACAACTAAAATGCAACTACAGGAGGGAGAGGATGCTGCAAAGAAATCATTGGAAGTGTTTGGGTCTCCAGTCCTGGAAAATGGGAAGAAATTAACTATGTTGAGTTTTTGGGATGCAATTTCTCCAGAAGAAATCAAGGTCCCTTCAATTTCCACTGAAATGAACAATGATGATGATAGTGATACAAGCTCGGATTTATTTGAAATCGAAAGCTTGTCCAAAGGGAACCCTTTTCTTTCCAGACAGGCATCGGATAGCCTGTCCGGATGTATAACTCCCACAACATGTTATGCCCCAAGCGAAGCAAGCATAGAGTGGAGTGTTATTACAGCCAGTGCTGCAGATTTCTCTGTTCTATCCGATTCAGACGAGTTAGGATCTAATATCACTACAATCCCGTGTCCTCAGAAAGCGGCTGTAAATCCTAAAGTCATCTCATTTAAGGAAATCCCTAAACTTCGTCCAGGTATTCTTTCAGGCTGTAAAAGTCAGAAAGCCGTTAGCGTTGCTGGAGGTGCACATAGAGCATATGAACACGGATTTTCCAATGCGAGAAAACCGTCTATCTCGATGACAAGATTCCATGATGAGCATAAGTTGGCGCGCTTTGATGCAAGAAACAGGCGACAATCGTTTGATGAGCGTGTCATATCTCAAGCAAGAACTGGAAATGCAGCACCCATGTTGTACACTTAGTAACCTCGGTTCTGTTGATGTTCTATGCTGTCAGTTTACTGTTACCAAGTTGTTAGAGTAAGGACAGTTCTATGGGTGGGAAGAACTAGTAATGCCATGATCTAATTTTCATGTAATGTTTACTTTTGTGTCTATTTAGGAGGTTTCAACTAAGACACAACTATGATAAGCTTGAAATAATCTTGTCTGTCTGTAACAACTTAGTATTGTACCTAAATGTTGATCTATTTTGTGTATTTACTTTATTTTTTGGTGCTCAGCCATCTAAGTTGTTTTATTTGCCCTATTTTTAGCTGTGTAATCAAATGTAGGATCAAAGCTAGGAATTTTTTATCTTGGGGAACTTTGTCAACGTTTTCTGCACTTAAGATGGTGTTTGGCTAAACTTATTTGAGACATTTTGTAAGTCATTACATCTTATAACTTGTTATTGCAATTTATGGTATGTTAGTCAAGACAATTTTCTGATTAATATGGTTATGATTCAAGAAACATGTTAAATCCTTTTGTGAAAAATCTGCTTCTGGGCACTTAATACATACTTTTGTGAAAAAAGAGCATCATTTTGTAATATCTTATTAGCTCTCGAACACTTTAAAACTCACCCAAACACCCTCTAATCCATGAGAAAGAGAATCCAAGAGTACGTCTTGGTCGTGAAAATTCTAACTAATTGTGCGTTGTTCAAGAATTCTTATCTGGGCAGTTCATACTGCTCATATTCACATGCAAATGTGGTCCATATAACCACTCCATGATGTGGGTGGCGTAGACCGTAACTATCTGCTATGTGCCCACTAATCCCACTTAATTGAGATGGGATCTTAGGTGGAAGACGCTATATATATGGATATAGGTTAAGGTTCTTAAGTTTTACACCATCATTAAGAAATTCTGGTGGGTTAGAACCATTTCAGCCAAAATTGCAGAAAAATGTCTTAGCCAGAATTGCTGAAAGCCTAATCAAAGAAAATCGAAGTAACGACAATGGTGAGAGTTAAACTCGAATTTATGTTTCCACTACAATTATATCAACCTATACTGATTATTATGCTAACAGTTCATACAATTGACACAGATTGTTCTTACCTAAGATTTCAATTCTTCTGTGTTTCAGCATTAGTAACATATTATTCACTATACAAGTTTTTTATTTAAAGAATTGGATATCCACTAGTCAATATTGCAAATGTACACATTAAACATCACAATCTTCTTGCCCATTATTCCATGGGGTCAAGAAGAAAGAGCTTTTAGATTTGGGGGTTGAAAATGAAAACTCAGGGCTTATTTAGCAGGGAATGTCTTATCTTTAAGAGTGACACGCGCTTCTAAGTTCTAATGAACGCCACAAGAAACTTCCTGAGGAAAGTTGGCTAAAGTCCCACTTCATAACCACCATATTAATGGCAGGGCCCCCCCTTCATATATATTGACAGCCACCACCAGGATGGCCTTGAAACCTTCTCTTATCTAATTTTGCAGTTCAGTTGTAAGTTGTAACAGACCGCACCATATTCAATTCTAGAACTAACATCAAATGGACATTTTCTCGTTCAAGCTTGAATCAGATGAACCTAGTCAAACTTGAGGTCGAGCTCAACAAGCTGAGGGAAAGGGAGTACGAGCACTACTTGAGAGCTCAAGCCCTTCTCTTAGCCTGGCTCGATTCATTTCTCTTGAAATTGTGTCTTGAAAAATTTAATTTTTTATTCATATTATATATATTTTAAAAAAAATAGATAGACTCAAACAAGAATTGTTCGGCTCAACTCAATTTTTTTAAACTCACAAGTCAAGCTCGACTCAATTTTTTTAAACTCAAGCTCGAATACTTTTCTAATTAGCTCGATTCATTTGAACTAAAATTGAGATAATACACTAAGGATCTTGTTTCATTTCCTTTATATCCTTTTTACCTCAGAGAAAATGTGGAATTGTGTAAATAAAAGTCATTACCTCTTAGTCAATCAACAACAACTATGGGAATTAACATTTTCACTAAACAAGTATGGGAATTAACGTTTTCACTAATGTCTTGAGTCGTAAATTTCATGCAGTTTACACACACACACACACAGAGTAAATCTGACCAAACCAACTTTTCCAAGTCCTCATTAAATTCTGTATTATTACAGGCAAAACAGATACCCACACGTACCAGATGTTAGCTAGCCTTCAATGAAATTAATTAATACAAATTGCTAGCTCAAAAAATAAATTCCAAGGTGACAACTCATTAGGTCCAGCTATGCAGGTCAAGAATAACTTTAGAAAAAGGGTAGCTGATGATTGGGATAAAGCATATACAAGCTAATATTATGAGATAAGGACGAGGGGTTCTAAACTACCAACTACCTCATACAATGCAATGAAGAGGTATCAATGGAGTTAAAGATGATGAAGACAATGTGCATGATTAAGCTTATAATATTACGAGATAATGACTGCGGGTTTTAAAGCATCAACTACCATATACTAAGCGAGGACAGTAATGATGATATCAAGTTTGTCTAATATTGGAAAAGTCAAGGGCTTATAGGTTATCCCTTTTCGTACCCTTCGAGGTGTTTTTTTCTTGGCAAAATTCCCACCATGAGTGTCAGCAGTACAATACCCAGAAGTGGTTGAATATTTTAGATCAAGTTATAGAGTTGGGCATCATCATTTGTTGTCATTTGTGGGGATCAAAGATCATGTGCCTCCTTCCAAGCCCTTCGACTGGGGGCTTATGCCGAGTCAAGAGCCACGGGCTATCCCCTAACCATGATGTTGCCAACACAATAACTCTAAGTGATTGAATCTTTTAGATCAAGCAATAGATTTGGACATTATCATTTGGTAAGGTCATATGCCTCCTCACGAGCCGTTCGACCTGGGGTTTATGCCTAGTCAAGAGCCTTGAAATAGCTTACAGGCTATCCCCTCTCTCACCCTTCAAGATATCTTCTCACGACAAAACTCCCCACCATAAATATCGGCAGGAAAATACCTCAACGCGATTGAATCTTTCAAATCAAGCAACGAACTTGGACATCAGCATTCAATGTTGGTTGTGGGAATTGAAGTCATGTGTCCTTCCAAGCCCCTCGGTTGGGGGTTTATGATGATAATATGAAGTTTGTTTCACCTCAGAAGAGTGGAGGACCTAGAGATAGTCTATAGGCCATCTCTTCTCTCACTCTTCAAGGTGCCTTTTCAGGACAAAATTCTCTACTATGAATGTCCACGAACAATACATCGAAGCAATTAAATCTTCCAGAACAAGCGGGCGGCATTAAACATCATCAAAGAGGGTACCGATGGAGTTAAAGAGGATGAAGAAAAAGTGCATGATTAAGCTAATATCATGAGATAACGACAAGGGATTTTAAAGATTCAACTATCTTATACAACACAAGGAAGATATATCACTGGAGTTAAAGATGATAAAGATAGGTGGATGACTTAATGATTTTAGAGGTCCACAAAAAGACTACATATTAATCCTGTCCAAACATCTTCATTGTCTAAACAACTGCGGGCTGAATGTCTTGGTTACAGTTTACTGGTTCAGAGGCGTTGATAGGAAAAGCTGGACCAGTTTCTTAATGCAGAAGGGATAATGGGATTGAGAAAGTTTGAAAAATAGTCACCTTGCTAGCAAGGCAGAAAGAAACAAAATTTAATGGCGGAAAACACCACATACCAACTCGGATTAGGTGAACAGATGTGCTTCTTCCAGGTTGTATGTTGATCGAATGATTTGAATTTGACATTATAAATGAAGGATTTGGATTTGAAGATGACTTTTTGTGGGGAGGTTTTATGACAAATTGAAGACTGTCTGTCGATAATTGACAGAATTGAATTGCAGTTGATGGATAGGAATCATGATAATATGAAGAGTTCGGTGTGGGTTCACAAAAATTCCAGACCATGGACTTTAATCCAAATTCGATTTGAAACCAACCCAAACTTTATGATCATCAACCAATTAAAATATTCGTGGATTTATTCATAGTTTGAAATAAATAGATTAGAACCAAACGAAATTACGCAATCCAATCCGTTAAAAATCAGGATTTCAATAATATTTTTTATAAATTAATAATCTTATAATATATATATATATAATTCTAATAAATACTTGAGCTAAAATCCAACAATTTTAATTTTTTGGCCAATTTGCGGAAAAGTTGTCAAAAAGTCAAGTCTTTCGCAAATTACTATGTAAATGTTATGTATTATTTGCAATCCAAAACTAAAAACAAAGGAAGAAAAATATTTAATCCGATCAAAATTGTTAGATTTCGAATATCCTTCAAGCTTGAACATGATACTAACAAACATAATCGTATAGGACAATCGTTCAAATTCGATTATACATATTGCTTATTGAGTTCGATTTATAGTTCAAATAACACTGATTTAACCAAAATCCATCACATCGATAGGCCTATATCAAGATCATCGTGACTTTATGCCCAGACTGAGGACCGCCCATTAGAAGTATTTCAAAGGTATAAAAATTATCACCATAGTCATAGAGTTTAAACATTGCAAATTTATGTTTCCATATTTTAACCTTTAATATACTACAAACTACAAAACATGCATATTATCCTGATATATACTGAATGCTTAGCATATTAACACACTATTATCACTTTTATTCATAAAAATATTATTTCTAAAATTGAAAAGAAAAAAAAAATCATTAAATAATCATATGTCAATAAATACACATCAAATAAATATATATATATACACACATGTGTGTGTGTGTCATATATGTATATATAATAAATAAGACATATGTATATAATATCTTTAACGGGTCAGGTTCAGATTTGAAAACAAAATTTGTGTTTTATTCAGACATCCATTTATAGTTTCAAAACCCACCCCAAACGTAGCAATTGCAGATTTCACCGGATCCCGTTGCCATCCCTAGTTATGAATTTCCAGTTACCCTGACTTGGTACTCAATCAACTACATTGTCACAGCACATTTTCCAAAGAACTGTAAGCAGCAGGTAATATACCTGCAGTCAATGCCTCTAACACAACTAGTAAAAATGAACAACCTATTACAGATCAAAAACAAATCACAAAAAACTAGATGATCAAAACAAGGGGCACCGGGTGCCTCCATAAAAGATCTTCCATTTTCATTCTCTCTCTCAAACAATTCTATCGGAAAAAACAGCAGAAGATACAACAATATACCAGAGAAAAGAATATCTAGGTATATGCAAGTCATAAATCCACTAAAGCACAAGACTTGGTTGAAATAGAAACCAAAAACCTATATTCATACACACTTGTTGCAGGAAGTGGATTATTAGTCAATTTTCCTTGCAATCTTTAGTGGGCCGTGCTTCAAGACCCCCTTCGGTTCTCTTTTCGATTCTATAAGGCATGTAAGTACCAAGAATTCTGTCCCACATCACAAAGAATGGTTGTGAAAAGTTATACTTGTTGCCATAGAGTTGATGATGGATATCATGATATGCAGAGTTGTTTCTAAAGAAAAGCTGGAAGAGGTTGCCAGGCAACCACAGCCCGCAGTGATCGTCAACTGTTTTAAGTGTGGCAAAGGAAAAGAAGAAGATGGAAGCTCTAGGGGACATGCCTGAGACAAGGAACGACAGAGCCCCACCAAATGTGTCGAGAAGAACGCCTTCTAAGGGATGGTTGTATAAAGCTCCAAAAGCATATGGGATAACGAGCCTGTGATGTTGAGAATGGATGTGTTTGTACAAGAACTTGTTGATGTGCATGTAGCGGTGCATGAAGTATTGCCATGTGTCTAATACCATCATTGCAACAATGAATTGTCTTGCAAGAATAACAAGGGAAGTTTGCTGAGCTTGTACAGATTCCCTGTCGTTTCCTGTGACCTATAGGCAGAAATAGTTCATTTAGGCAAGCAAAGTATAACGATTTGATGCATGTGTTAGCATATTATAATTTGTTTGACATGGAAGTATCATGATGAAGATATCCTACATAAATGTTAGCAGTTGGCAATAATCTCCAATATCCCCCAGAATATTATCATAAACAGGGATGCAAAATAGCAGCAATTATACATATGCATGTATTCGAACAAATTTCAGATTTCTTCCGAGCACTAATCGTAACATCTCCACTTATCATAAAATCAATAAAAAACCTTTTTAAAGAATAATTACTAATTCAGCTGCTTCAATTTGATTATAGGTATAAAGGAATGGATTACACTATGCATTGAAGAATCCAATCTTGGAACAGAGATTCAAAGGCACAATGCAATATGAAACTAAAAAGTGGCTCGAGGAGCCATAGCCCGACCAGACAACTACAGACAAGGGCTGACTTTCTTGAATCATATCATACATATCAATCTTCATCAATAAGCACCTCAAAATTATAATACCTAGCATCAAGGTGTATCTCATTATCAAACTCGCAAATTGCTTTTCATTATTCTTCTTATTAATTAATATTTTGACATATTGATCGTTGTTGTCCGCCATTATTACCACATATAATATGCAGAAGTCACAAATTCTGTTACATGAAACCAAATAACAGTTTGACCTTCAGCTTCCGATATGCTTTATTACAGTGAAAAAGTTCTCAAAATGTTTGTCCTCACTCATAAGCACCCGTGTACCAGGTTTTCTACGAGTAAACTAGACAAATGGTTTATATTCATGTGCTTACACCTAGAGCATTGATTGACGCATGTCATGCACCTATCAGATTGTCACACAAGGTTAGCGGCCAGAAGATTCTTGATGGCATCAAGTACTGGACAAGTATCCTTAAAAGTATCTACTGACGCAAGCCACACTATCAAAAATGCAAGTAAATACTTCAAAGATTTGGAAGGTATCTAAAGTGAACCCCATCCCACATGGAATAAGTAGCAAAAAAGTCACCACCTAAGCCTTGGCCAAAGAATCCATGTAAACCACTGGATATCCCTTTCGAGCAACTTGTTTACAACTCAATTCCAAGTTGGACACGGTGGACTTTTAGACAATTCTCGCATCCACAGGCTTCCAGGCCTAGGGTGCAACAACATCTAAAATCCCCGGCCATTCTCCATGAAATAGAAAGATGGAAAAGACATTCTCCACTCACACACACAAGAGGGGGGAGTTTTATAACAACCACCAGCTTTATCTGAAGTCAGAACAACTCCTACATCAGTGGCAATATCACAGGAGCAGAGTGATACACCTACAACAACACAAACACAGACACTACACACACACTCAGATGCAGAGCCAGTGTCAGGCTGATCTGCAACTTCATCTGTGTCAGTCCAATGTGGAAGCCAACCCACATTTCACCACCTGATCCACCCCAATCTACGCACACCCATGTCATAGGTTGGAACAATGCCCGCGATCCCATTCCATTAATCCAATTGCAATTTGCCTCTCAGGTGAACCATAAACAGAAATGTTTCACAAGCAATGAACCAATTGATAACTAGAGATTGTCATCAAAACATTACTTTCATAGCTTCAATACAAATATGGATACGGAAAACAATATTACGACTAATACAATATATCCCCATATTGTTTGAGAGCCCATACCCGTAAATCACAATTTCATAATTATATTTGTATAAGTCAAACCATCTCCACTCCACCCGATGCACCATATATGTTAACTATATAACTCAATTCTCAGCCTCAGCAAAAACATTTCGATCCATATTACAAAACAAATGCATCAACAAAGTAACAATCCAACAAAAGGAAAAGCGAAAGAAAAAAATGGTAAAAAATGAAAAAAAAAATCCTTACCGCATAGAGGATGGTGGCAACAAGAGCTTGAACAGCCTGCTGAAGGAGGACCCCAATCACCACATTTTTCTTCGGCACCAAATTCTTCTCATCTTCATCCTTCCTCGAATGCAATCTATAATTATCCATTGATCCTAACATCACATAGATCCCTGAATAAACCCAGTACAAAACTATCGGAGCAAATATCCCCAAAAATTCATCCGAAACAGGTAACGCGCCGTCCATTATTCCCATGCCTAATTTCACGGCGAAAAATCACTTTCCTTTGCCCAAAAACACAAAAAACAGGTTGACGATCAAACAAACAGCTAGGGTCTGCGGTCGTGGAATTCAACAACAAGCCCTAGTCAAGAAATGGACTAGATCTGGATTGTGGGTTCGTTGAAATCTATTGGTTTTTGGCCCCCTGAAAATAAGTGGAACACAGAGTTGTGTTGGTTTTTTCAAATAAAAATAAAAGAAAGAACATAGGAAGTACACAAAATATCGACTGCCGTTGTTTTGGTCGGGCCGTGGAAATCGATATTTTAGCTTTGACAACGGCTATCTTCAACTTCGTATGCCTGTCGTTTTTCGCTTTGGATAATTATATTACCAAAAAAAATTAATTATTATATAAAAAGATTAAGAAAGTAATTGGGTATGTTTGTTTGCATTTTCCCAAACAAAATTATCTCTGCAAAATTGCAAACTAACCTGTCTTTGCGTTTTGAAAGAATAAATCCAAATTCATTACAGAAAATATCTCTTTAAACAAAAAAATATCATAATTACATATAAAAATAATATTATATAATTGTCATTTCCAAAAAATCTTTCTATAGTTATAATTATACATAAAAAAATAAATTTAAATTACATATTCTCTCCCACTAACAAAAGGAAAAAATGACATAATTTTATATTTACAGTAAACAATGTCTCATTTCAAAATATAGCCATGCATTACTTTACACTCAAAATAATTTTTATCTAACACTTAAAATTTAAATAGACATTAATCACATTTGCCAATCTACTCCTAAAATTCCCTTTCCCATGACAACTATTCTCAAAATACCCAAAATGCAAACAACCATACCCACTATTTTCAGGGATGATTATCTCAAAACCCTAAGACCTGGTATGATTATTAAAACGTTCTCTAAGTTCTAAATAATTACCATTACATTCGTAGACATTAGTTTAATTGATGAGTAACCCCCTTGATATTGCAAGGAATTCGACCTCCACATGTCTGCCCAACATTCCCTGATCGACCCAATGTCATGACTAATTTGGGCCCCACAGACTCAAGGAAGGACTCTCCCCGACCTCGCCTATGAGTCGACCCGATTTCAGGAGAGGTCGATTCATCTAGAGAAGCGGGATGACGCCCTCTACTTTTTTTACTTGAATTTCGTTCAACCGACGACGCATCATCCCTGCCTAACACCAAAAGCATTGAGCGGGGAAGCATCCCATTGATGTGACGCTGACGATCTTAGGTCAAGGTGGGTCGCTATCAAGCATTTATGGTTTAAGTCAAAGAATAAAACTTGCTCTGACAGGCATTAAATAAATCCCATCATCAGATTCCACCATTCATAGCAGGTCTAGTTTATTATAGGCTGGTTAGCGGCGAGTTACAGCAATAGCCAACCAAACCGTCCCCTTCGAGCAAAAGACTAATCAGACTTACCATTATTTTGTCTAGAAATTCAATCCAGGCACAAATTGGGGGCAAAAGGGGGCTTTTACCAGCCAGCTTGCTCAGTCCCAGCCACTATAAATACCAAGTTCATTTATGAAGTTTATTAATGAAACATTAAACACTTCAACTACCAAATTATATCTTCCTCTGTTTGACCCCGTCTTAGTCAATATACTGACTTAAGTATCGAAGAGTTTTAATAGAGGACACTCTCCACTAGCCTAACGTACATTCCATCTTGCAAGTAGACCCCACAACACTCTACCAAGTCAATTCTTCTTGTTCAAGTTGATTCCAGCTAAGCGAAACCAGAATTCACCCACACCACCCCCTCTCCTCCAACTAGTGCATAATTATAAGTACATCACTACTTGCAATATTTTAAGATTTTTAAGGAATGTAATTGTAATTATACATTGACTAAATTAACAAGAGGGAGTGTAATAATAATTATCAAAATTTAGGAAGAATTTATGCCAAATTGAAGGATAGATGCAATTATCCCTTATTTTTAATAAGAACATAAACTCAATGGAGGGCTGGAAAAGCGAGTAGAAACAAAAAGGGGGAATGAAAGAAAGAAAATGAAAAAGTAGAAACAAAAGCGATAAAAAGAACTAAAGTAAATTAAAATGTGATTTGAAAATAGTAGACAGATAAAAAAGAAAGAGAACCGAATAAAAGAGAATAAAACAACTGTCGTCTCATATTAAAATAATAATATAAGATGTCAATCAAATTAAAAAATATATGTCGCTATAATTTCATTATAGTGTCAATTAAATTAAAATTTTTATAGTGTTACAATGGAATAGTTTTCATTATGAATAGTACCAGCATGTGTCTAGTATGATATTTGAAAAAGAATAATTACTGATATATTTTATTTTATGATGATATTTGTTTTACTTCATAAAATTGGGTTATTTATTACAAAATAAATATTTAACATCTAATACCATAAAATGAATTTTTTTATGTAAATATTATTAAATATTGAAGCTATTTATTCAGTTTGAATAAGCTCCACAACGTTCTTCTAACTCTAATTTTGTAAATTGCTTTTAACATTTAATTGATGACTTTTGTAAAATAACTATACAAAATACAAAAACGAATGCATATAGACATGTCATGTAAATTGTAAATGAGTATAACAACTTTATCTTTACACTACTTAAATTTATAACAATTTTTCCCATTAATAAATATGCTAATAAATATTTTCTGTATACCAATACATTATTTAGTTTATAATTTTTCTTCAATAATAATTCTCACAATATTAGTAAGTTTTTAATTCTTCAACTCCATAATATTCAATTAATATTTTATAAATAATTCAATATATGTTAATGTTTCCAATAAGTTCATAATAAAATAATAATAATAATAATAACAATAACAAAACTAGCATGTTGCCACCCTGTCATATAATGTAACATGACCATATGTTGTTTATTGCTATCCATGTGAAATCACTATTCTACAAAAGTAATTTGATGTTTTCAATTAGACGACATGAATGACAACCATGCATGATTCAATTCCACTTCATGAAAACGTTTTGGATAATGTTTAATCTTTTATTTCATTTTTTTTTATGAATTAATGCCAAGTATATTTTACACACAATCATCTAATTTTATAAAATAAATATAATACACATAACACACTAATAAATCAAAACAGGACAAGAAATACAAAATTTAACAAAGAATCTAAAAAGGAAAAAGACTTAAATCCATAAGGAAAAGATAAGTTTAATAATTAAACTTATTCTTTCTTTTTTTTTTCATGTAAAGATTTTCCCATTTACAGCATGACTCATCCCAGTTCAACAACTGAGACGCTGTGATTTTACAATTCTTTACAGCACCAAAATCCAAACTATCCAAGAAAAATCCAATAACATTAACTGCATTTCTTGATTCCAAAGAATTTAGATACACTTTCTTCCTCGAGTATGTTCATCAAGCCAAAATCAAAGGCCAAGATGGGGGCCTCATATAATCGTATTGTCACCTTGTTCATCCCAAGAATTCAATATCATTCATGAGGCCTCTGCTGTAGTTTCAGGAACCTTCTTAAGAAAATCAAGAGCCCCTTGTTTGCTTTTAGTTCCCTTAGCAGGAGCTATAACATAAATAATGTCACAGTGATCAGCATGAGGGGAACCAAATGAAATTTTCTTGGCAAATGAGCAAGGGCTTAATCACTTTGCAATACCTTTAGTCTTGCTGCGTTTATTAGACTTCATAACAGCGGATTTCCACTCATCATAATCGTCATTTTCCTTTTGCTTGCGTTTTTTGTAGGCTGAAGGCTGCAAGTGTATATCAGGTCAAGTTCAGCAAAACAATGATAACTATCATGAAGAACATGTACAAAAACTAAGCAAGCATCATCAAGAAATTGAATTTGTTGAGCATTGATTCAGCATGATTATTCAATGCAGTTGGTTAATGTTAACCAAGATGAGAAAAATGTGCTTCATTCTTGCAGAAAGATATGTAAGAGATTCGTTTTACAGAAACATTGAATCCAAAGATGAGTTTATCACCACATGCAAAATGCTATGCTCAGTCACATCGAGGTGCTATCCCAGCAACACTTACAGGTTGAAGGGTTCTGTCTTTGGAGTCTCAAAGGGTGAAGAGAAGGAACAAGTTATAAACTATCTCAAAACATTAAACTCTTGTGACATGGGACAAGATTTAATATCATTGTTTTAGAAACACTGGCCTTGTTGCATTGATATCTCTTGAAGTAAAATTTAAGATCAAAGTATAACAAATTGGTTAAAATCTTATGCCGATGACTACCTCGTCACCATCACTAGACGAATAGCCACCATCCTCAAGCCTCCTTTTCTCAGGTAATGCATCTAGAAGCTCTGCATGCACCGGGACAAAGAATACAAGGAGTTCATCAAATTGTCTTTAACATACTCTAGAGCTTCTAATGTGCAGCAGTAAAGTTTAGCACATTTATGTTACCTCGGTTTCCTTTAATTTTCCTGGAATCCTTCTTTTCCTTTGCAATCCCAAAGAGATCAAAGCAAAGGTCTGACATTGAGGTAGATACCTGAAATTTAAAAGCTGAATGAGTATTCACGACATGGAACATTAGAAACAGCCGTTTGATTTCTCAAATCTATTATCCATTACATGCCTACAAGAAGGTGATTCTTACACTAGAAAATTCTGATTCTGATGTGCCAGCAAGCTCAATTAACTTAAACTTGTCCACCTTAAGCTGCAAAATTTGAGCACAAAAGTCACTAATAGCCAACAAATACTTTGAAATCAACAAGCAAATGAATGTAAGAGTTAAAAGCACTCAAGAAGAAGCTTGTCCACACCTTGTGTCGTTTGGCACAAAGGTAGAACGCTACAGCAGTAAAAACTGGTCGAGCAAAGTCAGTACTGCCCCTGCGAGTTGGGGGCAATGAAGCAAGAAACCGTTCCTTATACCTGAAAATAGCAATAACAATTATAATTTTTAATACAATAACATCTTCTCATTCAAATTTCTTACCATATCATAACCAAATTCAACATTCAATGCAAAGAATTAAAGGGAAACACCGACAATCATTGTGTTAATGAATCCAGTTAAACTAACATAATCTACAATCACCTAATTAACACATGAAGGGCTAAGAAAAGGTATCTATTCTTAAAGCCCCATAATTCATCAAGTGAATACAAAATGGTCCAAGATTCCAACATGAACTCAATACTTACAAGGAGAAGCCTTTGTGTACAAACGGAATGAGCCGCACACATCCAAATTGAATAGCTAGCTCTCTTACATCAAGCTTATTCCTGGAGACAAGATTATCATAAGAAAGGAAGATCCATTACCATCAACACCGTGAATTTTACACAAATATATATAAACAACATAGAAACGATAAGAACAACAATGAACACTGACTTGACACCAATGCCATTCTGCATTGAGTTAAAGGATCTGTTATAAGCCTTCTCAGACATCCCGCTCAACTTAATCGCCATTTGTCGATCGAATATCACTTCCATCCTGGTACAATAAAACTTACTAAAAATCGTCACAACAAATTCAAACCCAAATTCCTAAATCAATCACCAAAAAGAGATAAAGGTGTGCTGATCAAATACCTGGAAGCAGCAATCTCTAGGCAAATTACGGCCTTACAAATCTCACCCTGAAAATCAACATATACATCAATAGCAACTCAATTGACACCAAAAGAACAATAACACAACACTAAATTCAAATGGGCTGTTTTTTTATTTTGTAAATTAAGAGAGGGAAAAAAGGAAAAAAAAAAAAACATACAATGCCAATAACGGAGGAATCGAATTGGATGTCAGCGAGGCGGCGGAGCTCGGCCGCCTTACGAATGAGCTGCTTGTTTTCAGATAGGCCCAGCTTCCTGGCAATCTCTGACATATCCATATTCAAGAATTGAATTGGTTCCTTTTTTCTTACTGGGTTTTGAGATGGAAGCTGCGGAAGGTGGAGAGAACAAACGGCAATGATGGGTCTAGGGTGGTTGGAAATTTTTATTTGATGAAAGATTAATGGCGGGATGGCGAGATTTTAGCTTATTGAAAATATTTGGAATTTGGCGCGGTGAAAAATTGGAGGCAAATTATTTTTCGCCTTGGCGCCAACTGTTCATACCGTTTGAGATTAGGCGAACGGGATGAACTTTAATATTACCATATTTAAATTTTTCATATTTTATAATTGAGATAAAATTGTCTTTATGTTGTGCAAAGAGGAGATGTATTGTCTAGTCGGAGTTGACTTTGGGTTGGTGAATATAATTGGTTTATAAACAATGAATTTATTATTTATAGTCATTATATGATTAATGAATTTAGTTAAATTAGTTTTAAATTCAATTTTTGATATTACGTTTAGCGTGGCTCTTCTTCTTACTCGCATTGTTTTACGAATAAAAGATGATTTATCAAATCATGAAATAAGAGTAATTATGTTTATGATGATTGCAATTTCAATTGTCGCATTCGGATAGCATTTTATGATTGATGAATCTATATGACTATTATTATGATAACATAAAAATATCATTATTGATTATATATAATTAGTGATAATTTTTTAAGGCATATACATAGAACTCAACCCCCACCCCGTCATCCAATAAAGGGACACATTTTTGTCATTCACCAAAAGAATTAATATTTGGCTTTTATTTGTCTTACCAAAAATATTATTGTCATTTGTTTCCAATAACACATAATTTCTATGAATCTTGCCAAACATCTCTTAACCAATTAAGCTTTGATCTCCTCAAAATGAATATTCAATGATGCACACGAGTTCTTCAATCAAAGCTTGTAAGATATTTCCCTTCTCATTATTTTATACATATGGGATGAATATCACACATGTATTCACGTAAAATATATTATATATAAAGTATAAGCACTTTTAAATAGCTATTTTGGAGATGTTTTTGAATGAATAAATAATAGTAATTATATTTGAAAAGATAATGACAAGCTTTGGTTTTTCAACATTTTTTTTCATTTTTTTTTTTAACCTAATGTTACTTTCTTCATTTTTATTTTTCAATCATGCCATTTTATGCCTAAATTCAAACAAAATATTTCTATAATCAACAAAAGTATGCTATTATTTAGCAATAAACAAAAGTTTTAGATTTTGAAGTTCATGAAGTAAGAATTTAGCACACAGATCGAGTGTATCACAATACTACTCTATATTATATATAAAGTGTGAGACCCTTAAATAGTTATTTTGTTATAATTTTTTCAAATGAGTTGACGGAATTAACCATATTTACAAGATAATTGCAAGGAAATCTTCAATTAAAGATAATGCAAAATAGTTTATCTTTATACTTAGTTTTTTTAACATTTATTTTTCTCTTTTATTTTTTCTCCAATTATAATATTTTTCTTTCTAACTTTATTCTCTCCAAATTTATTTTTCAATCGTGTTACTTTATATAATAAATTCAAAAAAAATATTAAAAAAAAATTAAGGAACATCAATTCTATTTATAGCATATACAAATATTTTTATTTTTGTCTAATAAAAAATTTACATACAAGCATCGAGTTTGTCACAATAACTAAGTATTTATAGATAGTGAAAAGTGAATTAAAACTTAGGATTCAAGAAAGAGTAAAACATACCATCAATCCCTGTCTTATTACAAGCCATTGAATATCAATTTCAACATGAACAACTTCTGCAGATTCAATGTTTTGCCTCCATTAAAAAGAATCTTTTCTTGTTCTATATTGATCAAAATCGTGGTGCAAATTATCATAGGTCGATACCATTCACACTAAGTACGAGCTCACTTTTGGTGTGCTTTTACATTAACGTTCTAAAACATTGCCCTTATTACATATTTTTACTTCATAATTTTACTTTATCGTAAGTATTAGTCGATACTCACAGTTATAGCCAATATTTATCAATAACTCATAACTGAATATTGCTATATAATTCTAATCGCCTACTAAATTTCAATTTCGATACACGCGTTGAATGTGCACCACACGCTTAGTTATATATTTAAATTCTTTTACCTTATCTAGTGTTTTGGCATTATCTAAATCTAAACATAATAAAAAGGTTTACTTTATTCAGTTCATGAATGATCCCATGATAGAAGCAAAAGAAATGACATTTTATTCAACTGAAACAGCCTTCTAACTGTTGAGATTTGCATGCCTTAATGCAAAGCTAGCCAGAAGATTATCTCAGATTAATAATGCAAAATTGAGCTTTCTTTAGAATTAGCAATAATTTCTAAAGGTGGCTTGTTCAACAGTTCCTGACAATCTTGATGGTGTATTGACTTTATCTTCAGCACCCTTTCTCATTGCATCGTTTGTGAGTTTACAAAGGTGTATGAAGACCACCTAATAAGGTCTAGCCCCGTTTGAAAATTGGTCTATCTCACAATAGATGTTTTATTTGCTTAACAGGAATTCAGGTATTGCACTAAATTCGGATGACTATGCTGAATTCCTTATTTTTGTTGTGTTTGCCATGTTCATCGTTTGGTGCCACCTCAATGACATTACACACGGTGCTAAAAGGAAAGATTTCCCCCACCTTTTGCATTTGGTCTCTGCCGAATCCTCACTTCACTTCCAAGCCCAAAAGGATAAAATCAATGAAGCCCATATGAGAGCTCTTGGTCGATGTTGGAAACCACCCCTTTTAGATTGGATTAAAGCCAGTGTCGATGCATTGTTTCTCGATAGGATAACATTTACTGTTGTTATCTTCCAAAACCACAACGGATCTATTATCCATGCCCTCACTAGGAAATTCTACTGTCATGACGCTGTTGTTGCAAAGGCAAGGGCCCTTCATGAAGCTGTTGGCCTCTTGGATGATTTCAAGGTGGACATATCTATAATTGAATCCGATTGCCTCAATGTGGTGTAAATGGTGAAAATGCGCGATCACTTGTTAGATTGGGCCGCTAAACCCATTATCCAAGATGTTAGAGCTTTTTGGGCCAAATGGCCAAGATAGGAATTTAATTTTGTCTTTAAAATTGTTAACTGTTCAGTCCATAACCTTGTTCAATGGGCCTCTATTTTGGAGTGAGAAGAAGTATGCTTGCTAAATGACCTTCCCCTCAATGTTTTTTATGATAGGAGTTTCCTCCTTGTGAACTCGTTGCATTCTTTTTAATTATAGTTTTATTTACTTATCAAAAAAGAAAAAAATAACAGGTGAAACATTTATTTTGTTCGATCACATGATATCTGGCCTGTAATCAAGTTTCACCCTATTGGGGATGAAGACACAGCTTGCATCTCCTTCAAATTAATGAAAGGTTGGTGATTGAGCATTCCAAACTATTATGATAATCGATCCCGTCACTCCAAGTATCCTCTTGAACTCGTGCTGTACTCACAACAGATATGTTCACCGGAAGTGAACCATAGTCATCCCAAGTCACCCTTGTTCGGTCATAGACCCGTGTATACTGAGCCCGGCAATGAATATTTGTTAATTGTGTGTTTCTTTTGTTTGAGTAGGGAATTCAGACACTAGTCTGCTAAAAATAAATGAAACGTCACTCAAAAGTCGAAACAAATATATCTTGCGGAAATAAAAAGGTCTCCACTGTCAATCAGTACACTTCCAAATCAAAAGCTAAAGTGATAAACTTCCATGCAAAAGGCACTAACCTGAATAACAAGTAATCTCATGGAAATTTTCTCAGGCAAGGTATCGGTAAAATCGTCTATCTGTATTATCCCTCTCCAAGAAATCTCTCTCAATAAGGGACTCGATCCGTTTCTTGATTTCCCCAGGATTAGCTAGAAAACGAGGTTGCAATTGCTTCGTGACCTCTGCAATGATATTATTGTGTTCCAACCTCCTCCTGGCTTTCATAATTCTGACTATTGCAGCCTCAATCTGGGGCTTTCTGTCCTCCTCCACCCTCTGCCTCGTCTCCAGCTTTTCCGGTTCAGATTCCTTTTGTGCAACCACAGTTCCTATTTTCACCTTACGAAGTTTGCTGGTAAACTTGTCGTTAACAGAAAATACATCATCTTCTCCAATATCCTTGCTCATGGGTTCTTTCCGGAGCACATTTTTACCTTTTACGCAAGCTAAGGATTGCAGACATCGTTTCAGATCAGAAGAGGGAATTTCAGTGGCCTGCTCAATATCCCTATAGGTAAGACTATCGGTATTGTTGAACAGCATCAAGACGCACATTTGATGAGTTGAAACATTCAGTTCATACTTTTGGCCATTCCCGAAGGTTGCTCTTAGATCAGCTGTTCCCATATTTGTTTGCCAGGATAGTTTCCTACCAGTGTGTGTCCCGAGGTAATATGATCGAAACTTCTCACAGAGAGCAGACAATTCAGCAGGAAGGTTGCAAGTGTTGCTGGACTGAGTAGGCCAAGATCCGGTAGTCAAAACCTGGACTACTAATGTAGGGCAATTTACCAGCTCAGCACCACAGGCAGCATAGAATCCTTGCATCGTATCCTGAGAGGTCTTCATGTCTGTAAACATGCCTTCTAATTTTGATGTAAATTGATACCCACATTCAGTCTTCAATTTGACTATCAGACTTCTCTCGGCATCATCAGATACTGTTTTTCCTGACAAGAGTCGCTTTGCCAAATGTTGTTTGTAGTACTTCTCAAAAACATCTTTCTCCTGAAGGTAACGGAACAATATCATCACCTTATCAAGAATAACCTCAATCTCCTCTTCTTTCACCCCCTTCAGTCCTTGGCGCAGCTTATCATCCACAAACAATGATATGTACTCTGGAGAACGAGGATTCAAATTGATAAAATATTCGAAAGAAGAACTCAAGGCATTCTGGAAGGCCTTGTCATTGTTGAATGCCAAGCATATGATCTTGTCATACTTATCCCTTTTTTCAAGGAGGGCGTCAACAAACTCCACTGGATTCTTTGATTTCTCAGGATCAGTAACAAGCTGTTTGCCTGAATCTCTGATGTGAGATGTCATTTCATCTCTAATTGTAGAGAGACCATTAGGAACCCGACGGAATAAGTTGTACATCCTTCCCAAGTCTTCAAACTTATCATCAAGCAACATCTTTACCAACCCTGAATTCTCCATGTGAACCAGTCTAAGCATGTGGTTGGCTATCATCTCCTTCTCTACGACACTGGTAATTTTTGGTTCACTCATTGGATCCAGGTAATGTGACACCCTCTCTATTTCTTCATTTAAGCGCCTTTCAGCTTTGTTCAGGTAGGTCCCACAATCACTGCATTCAATAAATTCCTGAGATTCTGCTCTATAGAAATTAGCTGAAACTTCAAGAAATGGTTTCTCAAAATCTTCTTGGTAAACCGAAGATCCCAAATCCATAAGCATCTTGATTATGTTTCTCATAAGCCCTCTGTTGATGACTTCACCCGTACGTTCCCTATGTATCAGATCAAGAAGTGTGTTCAGAAGCCGTGGCTGGATTTTACTAGAGTGAATTACATTGTCCCTCCAAAGATTTAGCCCAAGCTCATGAACGGGGGTTTTGTGGGTACTTGGGATGAAAGTTCTGTCCATGTACATTAGTATGTCGCGGATCATCTGAAGTGCTTTGTTATGATCACTCCATTTCATATTAAGCTCATCCAGGAATGAAGCGCCTTGGGCAGCCTCTATACTTTTGGACATTGCTTGAAGATGGAATGTCATAGTAGACACAAGTCCTGAATAAAGCTTCTCCCCAAATTTATGTAATACCATATTGTAAGCATTTCTGGAAGCACACAAAACTCCAAATCAGAGATCAAATCCTTTACAGACACGCACATGTTCTTTCAGGAAGACAGAAACACTTAACATTTCATATCCCTATTCCCACTTCCTAACTTCATTTAATACACACTTCACATCCAACATGAGTGTTCTTTCTTTAGTCAAAGAAGATAAATCTGTGAGTGACAAAATATACGAGAGGCAGAAAATTGATAATTTGTTATTCAAACTCTTAACGAAACCTGCAATATATCAATGATTGTACCCCCTTTACATTTTCTCATTTCACATAGCTGAGCCTTCAAAGGAAGTTTCTTATCTAAAGCTGAATCATAAACCAAGTATGATTGGTGTAGACTTCACTACAAGCTCAGTCTCCCTTACATTAAATTTTAACACAGACAATCTTAACATGAATCAATATGTTTCACACCCTCGCAAATGCTATTCTTTTGTTGATATTTTAGGAAAGCGGATCTTACAACCTGAATATTTTCCTACCAGGATAATGAAACATTTTTGCAAGTCGCAAGAATGAGAAGCTGTCAGTGTACAAGCAACTGACATTTACCAGTATCCTTTGAGAAAAACTATTTTGCTACAGTATCTGATCTATCCACGCAGTTATGCCCATTTAGATGGAGAATGTTAGACATGATGTGTCTCTAGAAGGACACAAATCTAGGAAGACAATCATCATGAAACTAGCAGCAGGCATATGTTGCTTGTGGCATGAATGCATATGTACAATTGCAACAAACTCATGAAAAGGGAAGGTGAACTAACCATTATTATTCCTCTCAAGAATTTTATGTAATTGGGTTCAAGCTGGTATAGCAACAAATTTGCGAAAGTAAATTTACATGCATTACAAATTTCTCCATTGTCATCAAGTACCTCTGTATTTTCAAAATTTCCTGAGTAATTTCCTTTTTGTTTTGTGTCTTTTCCTTTCCTTCATTTTCGTTTGGAAACACACGATACTTTGTTAAAGAAACAATAAAAAGCAAATGAGACAACAAGACCCCGCATCCATATTCCCAAGTCATTTAACACATGAACCCAATCCATCGGAGGCAGCCAACAATCTTCTCACTCACAAAATGGTGTCAATAAACAAGCTAAAAGACAATAGAAGTGCAATTCAAATTCCTGAACTGTAAACAAATGATACAACAAACATTCTCTACAGCGAAGGCAATATAGGCTAAAAGAGGCACTCCGAGAATCAACATCTAGAAATTAGAGACCTCGTCATTGGTAAGTAGAATAGTTCACAGTAAGTATAATGTAAGCCCTGATCAAGCGAAAGCAAAGTGCACATCAACAGCAATGAACTCTTTACACAAGAGCTAATACAGAACTCAAGGACCGAATGCTTTAGGTTCAAATACAGTAAGTTTTTGAAATTCCACCTCAAACAAACAATTTTTGTCAAAATTTTTCTCA
>JACFYI010003544.1:196976-207233 GCA_014898755.1 Handroanthus guayacan | reverse complement strand
TCTTAGCTTCTTGATTTCTAAACACATACACAAGCATATAAAGAGGAAAAGTAGAAGATTAATTGCATGTTGTCTTTTACTTTACTTTATTGACTTTCATTCTGTAATACATGCATAAGATGGCTTGAGAAACTTGAGCTCTCAGTTTTGTGGATAATGGTAACCTTCTACTGATTTCCTAATTCAGGTGCTTGAACGGTCGGGTATATTTGAGGCTGATGGACTACGATTTAGAAGCAGTCCTGCTATCATAACAACTGCAGTTGGACAAATGGTGGGTTCAGCCTTCTCCTTCTCATTTGGCTTAAAATACCTTAAAACTGCCCTTCGATAATGTGAGTTGTGAAGTGTATTATCCTAGGCATGGTAATATAACTTCTTTGCTTGAGAGATAACTGATTTGCTGTCTGTATGTATTATGGGAGAGCATTGCAGGGCCTCAAATATGATTTCTTTGTCCCTTCACCCATCTCACACCAAAAATGATCCCCCCTGTAGAATGCATGCTCAAGTAACCATTCTTACTCCGAGACTTGAAAAACCTATCAACACAGCACCATAGACAAGTAAATGAAGCAATTATAGAATTTGATCGATCCTTTTATAACCAAATAATTTGTGTATTTCTGCACCTAACTGTTCTTACTCTTCATTTACAGGCCATATCTAAGGGAAGACAGGGAAGAGAAGCACAGAACTTAGTTAAGGTAAATTCGCATTTCCTTCTCCTTAGGGTCAGTAGTTTCAGCTCTTTTATTGGATCTCACTAGATGTCTTTCCAGGTTTATTTAGCTAATTTGCGCCTCAAGGATGTTGCGACAGATGTTCTGATCACTGCTTATGAGCCTTTGTTCATAAAGTAAGTTGCCAGGACAAGTTTTGCTTCTAAATCAATAGTTCTGTGAAGTATTACTCTAGCCCTGCTGCCCCTGCACACACACGCACACAGACACATATATATCTGAGCTGGAAACTGCTATTTCATATCTCCTCTTTCTCTCCACATTTGAGCATGGCAGTAGCCAATGTTTTTAAGGTCACTATATCACAATACACTCATTTTTGTCTTCTTTTCTTCTTGTAGCCCTTTGAGTGAAACTGCTGCAACAGTTGGGGCTGGTGTAGCCGTACCTGCTGCACAGACTGGATGTATGCCAATGGCAGAGGTTTTCAAAAGTGCCGTCTCTAGTTTCAAGGTGAATGACTGGAGCCTTTTTGGTGCCGCAGCTTGATTCTATAGGAAACCATCAGAGATATCCAACCATTGTGTCATCTCCTGCTTTGATTTCTCATTCTGACTAGTTTTTTCTTCCTATTTTCAATGTGAACTTTTGCATTTCATGAAGGAAAAAGAAAGGGGTCTTTTAGGCGGGTGGTTAAAGTCTGTTTAAGCCTTAAGGGGCATGTGCTGATAGGACACAGGTGGACCTTTGTTGTAGGATGTATATTTTTTCTAAGTGTGTGCTGTATTTGGGTTTTATTTGCAATTACTGGGGGTGGGGAGAGAGTTATTGTATAATTGTTTGCGACATTATTCACACAATGACATAAATTATATATGAAATATTCCACCATTTAAATCTTACCGAAGTTTTTGGGCCTGTTGCCAATAATTTCAAATTGTCATGAATTCCAGTCGAACTCAGGATTGAAATTCTTACCATTTTTCATACACGTCTGTGAATGCGCATACACACATCATATGACCTACTTGCAGCCAATTCTTGGTGAGAATAACGACTTTGGGGGACGAATCTTTTTTTCATACATGCCTTATCGTTTTCGTACCATAAAGTCTTCATAAAGTGGTGAAATCATGAATCCAGTACCGATACTGCATTCCATCTAACGTTGTGCGTGTACAGTAAAAAATGATTGCTTTACTGAGCCTATCAGCAGTAGCACAAGGTTTTCACACGGATAATATCATGGAACGTCAATGGTAGAACTAAATAAGGATTGAAAAATCTACTTTAGATCTTTTATTCCAATTCGTATTTTATCTTTTATTTTACTACACGGATGTTGCCAAGTGTATGATGTTTACAATTCTATATTTTTATAAGAAAATATTTTATATACTTGGTATGCAGTTAAGATATGAAAAAGGAGATGAAATATCATTTGGAATAGAAGTTTCTAACCGTGAAAAACTGGCTTGTTCAACAAGTTGGAAAACTTACCAATTCATGGTTCGCTCATTCAATTGTTGATCAAATCGTAATTGAACCTTGATATCATGATTCATAATATATACATATTTTTCTATTATATATAAATTATTAAAATGCCAAAACAAAATATAAAAGAACTTTCAACCGTTGTACTATAAAAGATTATTAAAAAATAAACATAAAACATAAAGAACCTAAAAGGATGATTTTTCAAACTTCAAGTGAATAATTTCACACCATGACATGATTTTCAAAATGTTAATACATATATACTAAAATTTAAATACAACATTGTCCAATGATGTTTCCTGAATTTTGAATTTTTTTAAGAAAAGCAAAAAAGACGAACTACTCAATATTATTAAATCGTGAGTGGTTCACCGGTTCGGATGATACAATTGTCAATTTGAGCAGTTTTGACAACATGAAGCGTTTTTGTTTTAATTTACCAGTTCTTTTTAACCAAACTCTGATTGGACACTTGGGCTATTGCTCAAGTCGATCGGCTAGTTCTGTATGATTTTTCAAACCATCATCTTATATGTGCTTACGTGGTAAGATTCATAAGCATTTGATGACAACTATATGCTATCAAGATATTAATATTTCGATAAGAGAGCCACCATTATTTTTCTAAGTTTAATTTTTTCCTTTGTAATTTTATTCTCTTCCAATTTATTTCTACGAACTTATTATTCTATATAATATAATAACCTCAAGATAAATATCCTAAATATTAAGCAAAATTCAGTATTAGTTAAAATAAATAAACATTTAATTTCGATTTTGTACAATAAAAAATTTAAATACAAACATCGAGCACGGCATCATTGCGAATACATATTAATGCGTTATGCGACTGTCATTTCTTTCTCAAAAATCGAAAGAGGAACAAAAGAACTAAAAACCAACCAAAATACTCAAATTTCAAATAGTACACAAACAATGAAAAATATCAAGTAATTAAATTGCAAATTTACATAAATAACTATTCTTTTCCCTCTTTGAAGTTGTGCCCACCTGTGATCAACACAAACTACAAAATTTTCAAAAAGAATAACCCCACTTGAGCCCCCTGTATCATTAGTCAACATTTCGGTGCCTCGTTCTTGATGCAGCTTAAGATTCTCCATAAATCTGGCTCCTGTTCTTCCTTCCAAATCACCTTTTATGTACTTTCAATGTTCCCCTTTTCCACACTCCACTTTTTTGCCAGAAAACGCGCATAAACTACTGCCTTTTACACGCCATTTTCCTGTTTTTGCTATCCCAATTCCCATATACAGAGCAACTTAGTATCAATTGGTCCAATTCCATCAGAAGTAAAGAAAGAAGAACAGAAACCTCAGATGGGCTCTGGAGATAATGTCTTTACTGTCGTGGCAAAGAACATTGATGTTCTTGCAATGTAAGTACCAAGAAACTGTGTTCTGTTTTTATTGTTTTGTACATTGTTTAGTTTTAGCATTTTGTTTATGTTAATAATCTGATTTTCTTTGTCTGGTTTTCAGGCCTCTGGTTTCTCTTGTTTTTCCTTTGTAAGTTCTCTCAAAAGCTTACATTGAGCATTATGGCATTTTACCAACTCAGATTTATTCGTTCTGATATTTTATGCTGATAGTAATTTAAAAGCGCTTCACCTCCTCAACTTAAACTTACTGAAACACTTTGCCTCCCGAGTGAAGTTTTGAAATCAATTGAGTCAAAAAACTAGCACGTATCTTTTGTGTATGTTGGTCATTTTTGTTATTTCTCCATCTTCATTCTCAAAAATTCATTTGAATAAAATGTTCGGATAAATAATGAGAATGTTGAACATATTTGGACTACATGAAAGATGGACAAATGGAATTTTTTCGAAAGTGATTTGACGATGTACATAAAAGTCGTGCGCTTATTTTTCAACTGCATATTTCACTTTATAGTTACACGCTAGTTCTTTGCTTGTAAAATATTTCACGAGAAATCTTGAAATCAAAAAAATTTACACTATCCAAATAAAACAAACAACTTATACTTGTACAAAGTACTTCGACAAATTTAAATCGAGTAAACAAAGTGTTTTAAGTTATTTTAGAGAATATTGCAAAAACTTGAGGAGGTGAACAAATACCTTTAACAATGTCGAAATAAAAAATTGTACGCTACCCCAATTTAACAAACAACATACACTTCCAAACATTTAACAGATATTGCTCCATCAAAGCCATAGAGACCAAATCACGAGCAGATGATGAGCAATGGCTAACATATTGGGTTCTTTACTCTCTCATCACCTTATTTGAACTCACATTCTCCAAAATACTCGAATGGTAAATTTCCTCTACTCAAACTTTTCATCCTCAGTCAAAAAAGAAGGGTAAATTGCAATTTAACCCCTATGAGATAACAAATGTGCAAAAAATTTTCTGTGAAAAAATAATAGGCATTAAGACTCTTTCTAATTTTAAAAATCATGCATTACACTCCCATTCATCAAGTAATGTGGCTTACCTATGCATTTTAAATCTGATTTTATTATTTTGGTCTATCTAATATAATTTTTGCCCTAATTAGTAAATATATAATGCTCGCAAGCATTAAAACTAAACTGCGATAGCTTTTTCTTTCTTTTTCTTGTTTTTTTTTTTTTTGTATTTTTTTCCTCTTCCATGGCTTCCTCTTTTATACAAAGGAACTTTAAGCAACAAATCAAATATTTTTTAGCATTGCAAAAGGCAAAAATGACATTACAAAGGTCAAAATAACAAAATCAGCTTCAAAATATGCAAATGAGTCGCATTGCCTAATAAAGGGGAGCATAATACGTGATTTTTAGAATCACAGGAAGTCTCAATGCTTATTATTTTTTCACAGGAACTTTTTGCTCATTCTCCATTTCACAGGGGCTAAATTGCAATTTACCCAAAAAAGAAAGGGTAAAAACACCTGTTAATCTCCTGCAAATTTTCAATCAGGTTTCCCATTTGGTCCTACGCAAAGCTCATAGGAGTATGCTGGTTGGTATTGCCTTACTTCAATGGGGCAGCTTATGTTTATGAGCATTTTATCAGGCCTTTCTACAGGAATCCACAGGTTAAGCTATGGTACGTCCCCCGCAAAAAGGATATTTTCAGTAAACCTGATGATGTTCTTACTGCTGCGGAGAAATATATTGAAGAAAATGGCCCAGAAGCCTTTGAGAGACTCATTGCCAGGGTAATTTCAGTTGATTTCATCTTTGTTTGAGAATTTTAAATTTGATTTTAGGGATATTTACCACTATACCGCATCAGGTTTGGCATAATTATAATAATAATTGGACGTATCTATAGTTTGAAAAATTATAATAATACAACTTGCCGTTAGTTAAGGTGGTTTGAAAAATTACAATTACACTCTCTACACAATGAGATATCATTGTAATTTCTTAAACCATATGTATATTTCGTTAAGTTTCTTGTTAGCTGAACAAACGGAGTGGGATTTATTATAATTTCTCAAAACATAAGAAAGTTATTGTAATGACGCCAAACCTTAGGTTGAGGTAATTATCCCTTAATTTCAAGAAATTGTACTGATGGGATTTCCATTTTTTTTTAAATCTTTTATTTATTTATTTATTATTTTTATTATTATTTTTTTTGTGGTGTAGGCTGATAGAGAATCAAGAACCAGGCGAAGTAGCTATACAATATTTCATGATGACTATGAATATTGAAGTTAAAGAGTTTGATGTGGTGGCATTTTTGTGTGACTGTTTGTGAAGGTCGAATGTGGCGTTATGTGTTGTGGATCTTTGTGAAGTAGTTGTAATTGAGCCTTGTTGAGTTGACTAACTAATGTGGGTAGTTTGTCATGGATATTTGCTTCTTTTTCATTGTTTCATGGTTCAAGGAGTTTATCTTATTTGTCTACAACAAAATTATCTTCATTCACTTAGCTTAGTTGCACGGGTCTGTAATTCAAGTGGGGTGACGTCACGGATGAACGTGATTTGTTCAATATTCTGCCAACAAATCGAGTATGCATTCGAGTTCTAAGAATATTTGGAAATCCGATTATCCCTTTAAAAAAAAAAATCTTCATATTTCTTGGTGTGGAGATGGGATGGGCTTAGCTTAAGGAATTCACATGTCGATTGATCATTGATCTTGGGGTTGTTAACAAAGGGCTTTTAATTTGACCATGGTATGAATTGTGGAATCTTTAGTTGATTAAAATATTTGATGTAATACATTAATAAAGATTCTGAAATAGAAAATAATTCATATGACATTATAATTAATAATGTATAATTTCATCTTTTTTTTTAGATTTATTTAATCAAATTATATATTTTTCTTAATTTAAATTATTTTTTACTCGTTATCTTGGTGAGATAATTTTTTTTATTAGGTTTCGAATTATCCGATTCACCTTCAAATTTCAATTGGACAAGGACTGTTGACAAAATGCTGGTTTGACATTTTGGTAGGAAAGTGTAATTTCTTATTCATTGACAGGTTGTTTGGGATTAAGAATTTTAATATTTTTAAATTAGAGATGAAGCTGGTGTCTGGGAAGCTTAATTATTTTATTATTGATTATTCGAGTAATCATAATTTAACAAAACAATTGAATGAAGCCATGTTCTTCATTTTGGACATGATATTTATAATTTTCACTTTTTTTTTTCTTTTTCTTTTTTTGGGAATTTCTGGTATCAAGTTTATTAAGACTTTGTAGATTCCGAACACATGTCCATTTAACCCGACAATCCAAATGAACCCATATTTTTATTTTTATATTTGGAAAAATTCCCCTTATTAATATATAAAAGTAATCATGAGAAAAGAAGTATTCTTAGTCGACAGAGTACTCGAAATCGAGTATAAATTATCCTGTTAAAAAAGACATGGAACTTCAAATCTATCAAATACGAATCTTTGTTCCATTTTGGTTACGGTAGTTACATGAAGTACCTGAGATGACTCCTGAATGTTAGATCAAAATGACATAATCTGATCTCTCCACGCAGACCCATTTCTTGGTCAAAGTCATCTTATTTGATTGAGTACTCGAAATCAAGCTTAAACTATCTCCGTTCAAAAGATAATGATCTTGAAATGTTTAGATATTTCTTTTACTATTAAGAGCAAATTGATCATATTCAGATTATTAAATCAATTATTGGGCTATTGGACCCAAGATTGGGACACTTCTCCAATGATCCAATAAATCCGTTTTATCGTGTGAATTAGGCCAGTTATTCACTTTAATGTAATAATTTAAGGTGACAAACGCACACAAAAGAACTTAAAATTAATGAAGGAAAGCGAGCCAAAACATGCAAATTGGAACAAAAGTGCCAATTATCTACGGGCCCTTTGTCCGAATGTATTGCTTTATGGCTTTATTTGTCAAAAAAACAAAAGTTACAAAATAAAGAGACCCAAGAAAATGACAAAAGTGAAAAATCACCATCCCTATCACCAAATCCCCATATTCCCAGTCAACACACAAACAGACTTTCAGTTGATGACATGGCATTTTCCCGGAAAAAATGGAATTTTGAGAATTAGAAGTGCAGAGAGAGAGAGAGAGAGAGAGAGAGAGAGAGAGAGAGGACAAGAAATACGAAAATATACAGAGGTATGCACGTTTGAGGGGTCTCATCCTGAAAATTCAACCCTTTCCAAATCCCGTAATCCCTCCTCAAAAAACCCTTTTGATTTCAAGAACAAAAGCTTTTGTTTCTGGAAGACATTTTCTTGTTTTTGTGCCCCAAGATTGGACTTTCAGCTCAAACGAACAAAAAAATCCACTTTTTTGTTCTTAATATCATTACCATTTCCAAGCATTTCTTGTTTTCTAACAAAAATGGGTCAATGAAATCATCTTTCTTGAAGGCCACTGTGTCCGGAGGCTTTAGTTTTTTTCCTCCATACTCATGCATGGCTGCAAATTGAAATCAAGAGCATAGTTCATCAGGGATGAAGATTTGATCTTGACAAGTGGTTTTGAGCTGAAATATCCTTTTCTTGATTCTGATATTCTGAATCTTTGATGAACGCATAAACAGTTTTAGAGGGCTATAATTCTTCTTGAACAAAGAACTGGGGGATTTTGATTTTGAGGGCCTTTTTGGGATTTGAAAATGGGGTAGATGAAGAAATTAAATCCTGAATATTTTAGTTCAGTTGCTGTGGTATATGGAGCAGATTAGGAGGGATAAAACATTACTTTTTGATATTTCAAATGGGTTTTGGTTTAATTGGTGGGCTGTTGCACTTAGTTTTATTGCAACTTGAATGGCTGATTTGCAGAGGCCTAGTCTCGTGGAAAGAGACATTGATCAGGTACTCTGTTTTTATATTGTATCTTATAAACATTTTCTAATTATATACTGCATTTTTACTTTAGCATCGTAATCTTTAAAGATATGTAATGATTGTGGGATATTTGAGTGAGGTTATATTCTTAAAAAGTCTCTGTGTTTAGGCCATTACAGCCCTTAAGAAAGGGGCACACTTGTTGAAGTATGGGAGGAGAGGGAAGCCGAAGTTTTGCCCGTTTCGACTTTCCACTGTCAGTTGTTTTCCATGGACTTTCCATAATATAGCCATCGAAATTTTATGTTTTATTATGGATGTTAAGAGTTAAGGAGATATTTTGGCTAAATTTCAGGATGAGACTACTTTGATATGGTATTATGGGAAAGATGAGAAACAACTCGAGCTACGTCATGTTTCGAGGATAATTCCGGGACAGAGGACTGTAAGTATGATCAATGATTTTCTCTATCTAAGGATACGTTTATGCGAGAGTATATTCTTCCTACGGTTCTTTTACCTATTAATGCAGAAAATTTTAAGGTGATGTTATTTAGTTGTTTAATCGAATCAACAGTTTTGTTTTCCTATTGGAACTTAATGAAATTTGTTGTTTTCTGACTTTTTCTATGTTTTACCATGTGATTTTCGTAACCATTTTATCATATATGCTAATTGAATGTCATTTGTCCCATAGAAAACTACCTACTGGTTAAATGAAATTACAATGCTGAAAAATAAAAATTGAGGAAAATTATGAAAAAGGTGTCATTTTTTATCTTTAGAAAATTCTTTATGGCTCAGCATTTTAAGGACAATTTAATTGTAATCAACCTTATAAGGTCTTTAATGACTTAAAGTCAGGCTTATTTGATGAGTTTATCATGTGATAATTTTTTCCATGAATCTTCAATAAATGCTACTGTGTTAAGCTTAATAGCCCTTACCGTATTTGGAGACAATGTAGACTACATTTAAAGCATTTGACTGACATGATACCTTCTTTTGTTGTCAGTCGATATTCCAGCGGTATCCTCGACCTGAAAAGGAATACCAGTCATTTTCTCTCATATATAATGACAGATCCTTGGATTTGGTGAGTTTCTGGATGTTCTCTTATTACATGTCGACCATGCATCATTCAACTGCTCGACTTTTTTTGTCCTGCCAAATTGGAATCTAGTTCATTCATAGTTTCTAAAAATATTACAGATATGTAAAGATAAGGATGAAGCTGAGGTTTGGTTCGTTGGTTTAAAAGCTTTAATCACACGTGGTAGCTATAGAAAACCAAGAAATGAGGCAAAGAGTGATAGTACATCATCAGAGAGTCCACGCGGTCACAGGGCTACACCACCAAGTTCATTTGTGAGTTCCACTATCTCATTTCTTCTCAAGATCCCAAAAAATAAACTGATCATTTTAGCAAATAAATATGTTCGTTTCTTTGCATTCTCATTTTCCTCAGGATCAGGGAGAAAGCGAACGATCTGAGAATACTTCTCAGAACAAATTGGGAAAAGCATTTGCTGACATTATGTCAGCAACAGCGAAAAATCCTCAACCGGTTGAGCCTGTTGCGTCTGCTCCCACCTTGCAGCCTGCCGAGACTATAGAAAACTCAAATACGCAAACTTCCGGGCCTGAAACATTCCGGGTGAGCCTTTCTAGTGCCATAAGTTCATCAAGTCAAGGTTCTTGTAATGAGGATTTTGATAACTTGGGTGATGTTTTCATCTGGGGAGAAGGCATTGGCAACGGAGTTATGGGAGGTGGTGTGATTAAAGTTG
>JACFYI010003544.1:175588-188903 GCA_014898755.1 Handroanthus guayacan | reverse complement strand
CCACTCCAAACCCTGGTCTTTCGTCCATTCTTCGATCGGCAGGTCGGACTGAGGACGTTGGTGGCAGGAAACCATGGTGCACGTCTCTTTTTACCGCAACTGTAAGCCCTTAGCCTCGTCTCCGAACAAATATCATAAATGCATACATAATGAAGTATCTATATGCTTCTGAGTGGTAAAAAATGCAAGTGTGTTGACGGTGTTTATGCGTGTTGTCTGGGCGTTTTATGATTTATGCTCGTTTTACATATGCTGACTGTATAATCCATGCTGGGCTACGCATGCAGGATCTGTTTCTTTTCTGGAAAATGCTGATTTTGATTTTAATGTTGCTGAATTATAGATTTTATGTTTACAGCGTATGATTTTAGAGTGATCTTTCCGTTGCTATTAGCAAAAGTGTTCTTGTTTTGTGGTGTCTGAAATTTGGAATTCTTTAGGTTAAGTTGTGATGTTCTTTCATTTGTAGTTGATAAATCATAATACGGTATAAATGAGAGTTCTTGGAATTATATGACATCAGTTGCCGCCCAACGTAGAAATGAAATTTTCTGCGGCTTTGTTCTTGGAATTATATGACATCAGTTGCTGCCCAACGTAGAAATGAAATTCTCTGCGGCTTTATAATTGGTCGTAGTATTTTCGTGATGGTTGTCTGAATATTGTTTATGTGCTATGTTATGCAAAATGTAGGAGCATTAGTATTCTATGCTAGTAGCACAGATGAATTATTTCCTGTATGAGATTAAGAATCTGAATTGTTTCTGAAGGAAGTGCTTTGGTGAGCTAGATCATTGTTCCTATAAAGCATGACATGTGTCTCCCTCTTTCTAGCATTTCATGCCACTGTATTCATGCTTTTGATGAAATAACGGTCAGAATAGATCTTAACTCACATACTAGCTTACACTAAAATTCATATCTACTGGTTACAGATGGGAAGACTTTTAAGAAGCCTCGTCGTCCCTACGAGAAGGAGCGTCTGGATGCTGAGCTAAAACTTGTTGGAGAATATGGTCTCAGGTGCAAGAGGGAGCTGTGGAGGGTTCAGTATGCACTGAGCCGCATTAGGAATAATGCAAGAATGCTTTTGACTCTGGATGAGAAGGATCCTCGTCGTATTTTTGAGGGTGAAGCCCTTCTGAGGAGGATGAACAGGTATGGGCTGCTCGATGAGAGCCAGAACAAGCTTGATTATGTCTTGGCCCTCACTGTTGAAAACTTCCTTGAGCGTCGCCTCCAAACTCTTGTCTTTAAGGCTGGTATGGCTAAGTCCATCCATCATGCGAGAGTGCTTATCAGGCAAAGGCATATCAGGTATACATAATGACTCTAATTTTCCATAGATTTTACTTGCCATCTATTTCACAGATTGACATGGCGTGCTGGAGATAATTTTCATTTGAACTGTTATATATATAATGCATATGCTCATCTCTATATGGATTCTCCAATAAAGCTTTCATGTAATAGAAAATGGCAGATGAATATTCGGAGCTCCTTGACTGATAAATAATGATATCTTTTGACCTTCAGTCTTATGGAGTGAAATTTATTTAATAGGGAGGATATGCATTATTTTCAATCATCTCTTTTACCTTCACTCCTATCGAGTGAAATTTATTCAAAAGGGAGGATATGCATTATTTTGTTTGTGCTTGAAATTTCTAATCATGTACTGCGTTTGGCATAAATGCATATGTTGCATTTCTATTTTGTTTCTGCAACCTCACTGGAGGTACCATAAACGCTTAGTTTTTGTTTTTTGGATTGTGCAATCAGAAATTGTCAATTCTGAATTACCTTCTCGAGGAAATTTGAATCAACCCACAAGTCTATGCTATAGTTCCTTGTAAATTTCCCCTAATGATTGTGGTTTGTGTCATTCTTCAGCCACTGAATATTAGTCGAGTTCAATTTTTGTTGGTTTGTGGTAGATCATACACAATAATGTTATCAGGAATATGGTTTTCCAATTTTCAGATAGTTAATGTGCATCTTTCTATAGTGGATATGCCCAATTCTTTGGAATTTGGAGGTAAAAAAGTCTAATACTTTTATCAACCAACTTGTGCTATATTTACAACTGCAGAGTTGGAAGGCAAGTTGTGAATGTGCCCTCTTTCATGGTGAGGGTTGACTCCCAGAAGCATATTGATTTCTCTCTCACAAGTCCATTCGGTGGTGGCCGTCCTGGTAGAGTGAAGAGAAAGAACCAGAAGGCAGCTGCAAAGAAGGCTTCTGGTGGCGACGGAGATGAGGATGATGAGGAGTGAGCTTTAGAAGTTTATTTAGTTAACAAACAATGCTAGGAAGCAATGTCATGAGTTTCTGTGTTGCCCGTGTAGTGATAATATCTTCTATAAACTATCAGCTTTTTTGGTTGAGATATTCAGATTTTTGACTACTTAAAGCTTTGCTGTGTTTGTTATAACGCTTGATGTCAATTTTTTGTTATTAATGTTCAAGTTGAAGTTTTGCATCTTATCACTCCCAAAACTGCCTTACTCAAGATAAATATCTGTAAGTATTTACTAGTTTTGATTCTTGGTTAATGCACCTATTGTGTTTGTTGAGCAGCGGACGGGCTGCAGAAATCTGTTGTTGAGCCCAAACAAGACACTGATATTCCCGCCAAGCGGCTGCAATATGAAATTTTTTTTTATTTTTTATTTTTTATTTATTTATTTATTTATTTTTGAAAGCAACGGGGAAATTAAGGGAGGGATATTCCAAGGGGGTTTGAGTACGATCACTTGTCAGTCCAAACGTGAAAAATATAGCTCTTGTTTAGTCACAATAGGTTGTGGAAATCCAACTTAACATTGTAGGTACGTAGCTACTGATTCAACTGAAAAGTGAAAACACAAGCTATTTTACACCGAATGGTGAAAATCGTCGTCAACTAGAACAGGTAGACTATTGTATCTAGGAAGTTGGATTAGGGCTAAATGCTGTCATTCCCTAGTGTTATGCAAATACAAAAGATAGGTGGCATTTTCCTTCTTCTTCTTCCTCTCTCCCTCTCTCTCTTTTTGGGTGAGAAGTGATGGCATGTTAATGTTCATATTTTAACGGCATAAAAGTCAGGATCAAGTTGCCATTTAATATGATAAATTAATAAGTACGAGGAATGTAGTTAATTGTGATCTTTTGATATTTAGATATTAATTTCTTGCTTAATTAGGATGGGTATTATTTTTATGTCACATGCTATAAGAGCAAGTCATTTATGCCTAAGTCAATCTTGGGTGAGGGTTCCTCATGGGGATGCACTGCCCCAGCTCGAGCTGCTAGGAGGGACCTTGTCCATGCTCGAGCTACTGTTTACAAAAAACACAAGTTTTTCGTAAAATTGCAAGCCTATCAGTTCAAAAATACAGATTTTGCGTAAAGTTGTAAGATTATGTATGGGCTAACGCTTATACCACACCAGAAGATTAAGGAATTTGCTAACCTAATGGCAATGAAAACCAGTCCTTGAGGCAACCGTTCAAGAAGCCGTGAAATATGATCTCATTAGATTGGTTGATTATCCAAATACCCCTCAAAAAGAAAAATCTATGCTACGAAGTTCAAAACTAGCCGTAACAGACTCAAACTACATCCTTTTCTCCAACTTGGGCTTAACCCAGTTAGCCCAGATAGTAAAAAGGTTAGCCCAGTTAACCCAGCTAGCCCAGGTAGTTAAAAACTTCTCATTCCAAAAATTATTAAGAAAATAACAATGAAAAAGTACAAGAACAAAAAAAATTCCTGAAGACTTCTGCTGGAAACGGAAATATTAGAGAACCAATATTATAGAAAAATAGAATTTTTATAACTAATTCTAATGTCTCTAAATCAGCCAAACCTACTTGGGATCGAGCCTTGTTTTGCTCAAACTCAACTCATAGATGGATTAAATTTAATTTACACACTCAACTTCAATTAAAATCCAGCTGAACCAAAATTTGAACTTTCCCAACTCAACTAAGAGGATTGGCTAGTGGTGTAAATGAGTCGAGTACAGATAATTTTTCTGCCCAAGCTCGAAAAAAATTATTGAGCTTGATTTTCAGCTCAATAAGCTTATCAAAAACTAAACTTAAGTTTGAGCTCAAGCCAAAATTTAAAAAAAAAAAAATGAATTGGTGGTCACCAAAAATAATATTTTATCTAATTAATAATAATAATAATAATAATAATAATAAATTATTGTTATTATTATTACTACAGCTGCTGCTACTGCTACTGCTACTTCTACATAGTAATAATAGTAATATAATGCTATACATATTATTTCAATAAATATTTTGTTTTAATATTTATAAAATATTAATAAATCTTACTTTATTATTAACGAAAACAATATTGTTGATTTTTATTATCACTAATAAATTTAAATAATTAAAAAAATAAAAACTCACAAGGCAACTTGCCAACTTTTGAACATCTATGTTAGAGATCAAGCTCAAGCTCGAGCTAGAAAACTGGAGCTTGAGTCCACCCTTAGTCGAATTGACTTGGCTTACACCCCTAGCGTTGGCTGTTAACCTCACCAATCGGGGAAAAAAATATCATTAAATTATCTTAATTGAACCGTTTAAAGAGCCATGTCACTAAAGAATTTAGGGTCTAAATGAAGTATCTTGAGTGTACGGGTCTTACCTATTTAAAAAAATTTAGCATATGATAACACTAGGATGATTTTTGAAATGGTATTGGTATTACTAACGAACCATCTTCCAAAAGGTCCCTAGGGGGTCCATATTGTTCAATACTACAAGATACATTCCTTTATTCATGTATCAAATAACCATGGATTGTATTCAACACGAGACCCAATCCAAAAGCAATTGTAAAATTCACTGTAGAAGTGAGCTACATGCCTGGATCTTGTATTGTCATGTGGGAATAAAAGGATGGGCCATCTCAGATGAGCAGTATAAATATTCTAAACATGAATCAGTTTTGGGTACGCATTTTATCAATATTTAGATCTTAAATTAACAACCTCGCTCTTATTTCATCAACCTATATTTTGATTTAGGCATTGGAGAACCCATGATGGGACCATTCCCGTGTCCCCTATGCCATATGTACAATTAAGCAACCCCTTGTTTCCTTGTATTAAAATAGACCGATCCGGTTAGTCTCTACTAGACAGCCCAGCTAAAAATGTAAACCCAAATAAAGAAATTCCCTGCAAAATGTCACTCAAGAACTTGGAAAATTAGTTTTTCATTGACAATTAACAAGAATTGTTTCATATTGAAACAGTCAAGAAAGTTGATATAACTGATAGAACAAGATCTTTTTAAATGAGTGTATTTCACTTATCGAAATGTCTTTTTATGACATAGTCATCTATCACATTCAAAATAGTACCTCAAATCAACTGAACTTCTATACCTGACAACGAAATTAGGTCATCATCACGTCCATATTCAAGAAATGCCAAACCCATGCACATTTTCAAATTGTGAAAGGGTATGACTCACACGGCACGGACCTTTTCTTATCACATCACGTCGTGTACCACAGCCTTCATTATTTGTTATATGTTTCTTTCAAGAATTGTCTTTTTAGCAAATTTGCATACATAATTGGGGATGACAAGTGTTGGTGTCACTTGTTTTTGATAGGAAATCGAATCTTTTAAATGTGAACGTGTGGACTACACCATCCAATTTCATATGGGATTTGTAAGTACTTTATCTTTTTTGGCAATGTCCATTTCGAATTTTGGAAAATTTTGATTTAAAAAAGCCATGAGTGGACGTGCGACAATAAGCTTTAAATGTTCAAATTTTGTTTCTTTTATTATGTTTTAGTTGTGTGTGTTCATGAATGGAATATGACAGGTGAAAATGAAAGCGTTTAGGACGTACGGTGTGGAATTTTGTTATATAGTAAAGTTTTTAGACAATAAAAACACATAATTACAAATTGTATAGAAGACATATTTTAACATTTATGATTAAAGCTGATTATTTAAAATACTAGCGATTGCTCGCACTCGATTCTTGTGTGTATAAAATATAAATTAGAATATTATTTGTTGTTTGTATATATTATATTTTTTATAAACTAAGGGAAGTTGAAAATATGAAGATGATAAAATATGACAGTTCCGGTGCAAAAATATAAATGCAAAAAAATGGGGGAGAAAAATATAATGGAGGGAGACTTCTTGTTTTGGGATTAAGAAATTTTTAGTCCAACCCTAAAAATGGGTCAATTATATGTGCTAAATGTATTTGTTATGTTAATGCTTAATTATAGAACAAAATTTAGTATAATTATTTTTATTTCAAACAGATAACAATCTTTATACATACACACACACACACACATATATATATATATAATATGGTATGGATGAGGTAGTCACCGATAAAATAATCTTAAACAAATAGTAAAGCAGACACCCGTAAATTGATTAACAATGTTACATGCATTGAAGTCTCACAATATTAATTTAACTATTTCTGTAATAGTTTCTTTCCCTAGCTGTTCATATATAATAGTTAGTTTAATTACTTGATGTGTTTTAGAATTCAAATATAATGAAGTAACCTACTTTTTTTTTTTTTTTTTTGAGAAAAATGATTGATTCAATTAGTACATCAATATAAATATTTTAATACATTTAAAGATCAAATACATTAACAAGCACAAGAAAATTAAATCTTCCAAATCACTATACAATAGAATCAATACTCAAATTTTTCTGGCACTTCATGTTTAGATGCTTTATTTAACTCGACTATTTGTGATGGGGCTTCCCCCTCACCTCTTTTGTCCCTAAAATTGCTACTGATTGATTTAATGGAATTGCCTAATTTATCCCCCCCCAAAAAAAAAAAAAGAAAGAAAAGAAAAGAAAAGAATCAAAACAACCATGTAGCAAAAGAAAGCCATGGTTTTGACGCATAACACATTGCATACCAAAAATGCTAACTTTAAAGGAAGTGTACTTCTGTAAACAACTTAACGGAAAGATCATGTGTGTTGCACGTGATGTTAGTGGCTCAAAAAAGGGGGAAATCAGTATAAAAACAAATTTAGATTGTAATACTTTGAGAATGCCACATGGGCCAATTGCGGGATGCATCATCACTCTTCACCCAAATTTTTGCGAAATTACATTGAGAAACAAGAAAATATTACTCTAAAATTTTTTTTGAACATTGAAGTGATAATTTTTTTTTCTTTTTTTTAAGTGATAAAGTTATGAACTAAAGGGCATGCGCATTGCAAGTGGCCACTTGTTAAGTTACTCAACAAAAGTATGTCTTCCGCTAAAGTTAGCATTCCTTATCGCATGTATTAAGGCGGCTATTTAAAAGATAAATGACATAATTTTTCAAATTAATTTATTCTTATACAAAATTAAACTTAAAAAACGATTCTTTTTCCAAAAAAATCAATTAAATTAAACAAAAATTATCTCTTGTCTATTTCAATGTCTAATCTAGGATAAATAAGTAAATTAAGGGATATTATTATTTTCCCAACTCCCCCCCTCTTGGACCCATATGATCTTCTCGAATACAAAAGTAAAATAAATTAGTCAAAAAAATTAAACCAAGAATCATGAAATTTTAGCACTAACAAATCCATAAATCTAGACAAACTTCTTTAAAGCATGGGCGGCTAATGTTGTGTGATTATAACATATACAATTGTCATATCTATGTCACACTTTTTCTCTTGTTTAATGTTTTCCTTGTCTTGTCTAGTGATTAATTAGTGTACTTTCGTCATAAGAATAATTAAGGACTTGAGATAAGATGAAAATGAAATAAAATGTGCCCAAATGGCACATCAATAAGCAGTCAAATTTTCCTTTGTAAGGAATCATATTTTTTGAAAGTTTAGACACTATTATTATAAAGTCTAGACAGCTAATGAGATATGCTCTAGAAAGTATAACACCACACTCAAAAATGCCTAAGATAATATATGCCTTTCCCTTTCACATAATCATCCAATTTTCCTTCTTTTGCTTATTTTATATTTATTGTTTTTTTTAATTAATTTATTTGAGGGGATTTTGTGTCATGATGATGTGGGTTATCATAATTTTGCCAGCATCAAATGGATAGGATGAGTAGAAAAAGACAATTCTAAAAGATAAAGCTACTTATGTCAATTATGTGGTTTAAGAAGGTTTATATTTGACTGAATTTAATTTTTTTTTTTAGATTAATTAATTTTGAATTTTGCTTCACCTAGAAGGTTCAAAGTTTTTGAAATTTTACATATTCCAAGTTGCAATATTATATAGTAGGAATTATGCACGCAGATCATGCGTATATAAAATATTGTTGGAATAATATTAATTAACTATATTTTATTTCTTTTAAATAAATAAAATATGAAATATGAAAATATGACTATTTAGAAGTATTAATTAAAAAAAATGGTAGTTTAGCATTGTTGCAGTCAAATATTATAGAGTAGTGTTGTAGTCGTAATAGGTAAATTTGAACAATCAAAATTTGATATCCAAAATAGCTATAACATAAGAGTTTCTTTTTATAATAGTATACGCGCACAGATAATCTTTATTAGTTGTATATTACCAAGGGGATCCAAAATTCACTCTCTTAAGCATCCATGGATTTGTTATCAAGTCCCAATTTTATTCCATTCCTAGAAATCTTCAAACTATTCAGGACATTGCAATCGGATTATATGTCCAATACTTTTCACAATTATGAACATTACTATAAAAAAAAAAGGTTATAGGGACATATTTAAGTGATAATCCACTTATTAAGACACTTTAATTATAAGTGTCTCAATATGATATCTTTCTAATGACACTTTATTAGGAGTGTTCTAAAAACATATTTTGTGGACATTTATCTTGACACTTTATTAAAAGTATCTTGATAAGCTCATATGTGGAGACACATTTTAAAATCATCGCTATTGTACAAAGATTAACATGACACTTTATTAGAAATGTTTTAATAAAACCATATCTGTAGACGTTTTATATATAGTAGTGTCACCATAATACAAAGGCTAACATGAGATTTTATTGAAGTGTCTTAATAAAACCATTTATTAAGACAATTTACAAAAGCATCACTATTATACTAAGGCTAACATGATGCGTTAACAAAGTGTCTTAGTAAGGCTCTATGTGGAGACACTTGTAATCGTCACTACAACAACAAAAAATGTTTAACGTGACACTTTTCCACAAGAGTCCCAATAACGCGTTTTGACTTTTTGTTCTTATAATTAATTTTGCCGTATATGGTGACATTATAAAAGAATAATAGTTTATACAAAATATATAAATTATAGCATGTTTGTTTTATATATGTAGGTATATGTGTGTGTATATATATTATGTTGTTGAAATTAAGGTATGAATGTGCACTTGGTCCAATGGTTAGCATACAAACTTGCAAGAAAAAGGTACATTGTTAGAATCCTTGAAGTCATTATATGAAAAATAAAAAAAAAAAACAAAGAGGGTTTGCAGATGGATTATGAAACCATGTTAATTTAGGATTGTTTTCATTGCGACACTTTCATTGTTATGTCTACAGAGACACTTTAAAAATGTCCTAATAATATATACGGAGACATTATCATATGTCACTAAGATATATTTTGGAGATATTTTCATGTGTGACACGAGTTATTGAGATCCCTTCTTATGAGACACTTTCAAAAAGTATTTAAAAAGTTGAAGTATCCCTATATACTACTATTTAAGAAACTATTAGCTGTCTCCATAGCCTATTTTACTAGTAGTGATATATTTTTAGAAAAAAGAGTGAATACTTATAATAAATTGAGGTTTGATATATATCAACACCAAACATGAAAATTGATTATTTCTAATGAATAATTGTTTCAATTTTTTAATAGGAATTCCTAGGATAATTAAATTGAAAAAATGATAAATGCTGTATGAGTAAGACGGCTATGGAAAATAAAGCATGCATATTTTGCCGGCCTCTTCAAGTTGGTTCAAATTGGTTAGATACAACGTGTAGTGGTACCCCTCTAAATTATTTATGACCGTGTATAAGACGTAGTTGTGTATAAATCAATGCGAAACGCGTTGTGCTGTGGAAAAAATGAAAAAGGAAAGAAAGAATTGATGGTTGATATGAATTGAAAAGGAATTGGAATTTTCATTTCAGAGTGTATGTATTTGCATATGTGTCACATGTTGATAGGTGTGACAAAATATTACACCTTATACAAGATTTGAATTCGACTTTGAGGGTGTTTGGGTGAACTTATAAGCTCTTAAAAATATTTTATAAGATGTTATGGAGTGTTTGGTATATTTTTTCAAAAAAGATATTAGCTCTAAAAATAAGATGTTAGAAGCTTATAAGCTTTTTTAAGAAAAGTAAGGAGTTCTCAATTTATTTTTAAGATCTTAACATGTATCTTCATTTTTAATCATTTTCTTTATAAAATTGCAATTACTAATGTTTTATAAGTTAAAAGATCTTATTTTATTCAAACACTTTAATAACTTATTTTCAAAATAAGATTTAACATCTTATAAGCTCCAAAAACATCTTATAAGATCTAAGAGATGTTTTTGGAGCTTATAAGATGTTTTAAATAAGCTTAGCCAAACACCCTCTTAGTATAATCTACTGCTAGTCATGTCTTATTCTAATAATAAGATGGATGTCGCATAACCTAAAAGTCACAATTTTGATTTATACTACTGTGTGGGACTATTCACTTATCGTCTGATAAATTTGAAAATTTTTTATTAGAGATTTTTTTTTTCCCAATTGTTATTTTACTTAGATCATGCAATTTCCTATTATCAATGTACAAGATTATTTTGTCTTTCCAAAGAATTTAATCGAAAAATCTTCCAACTTACCTAACAATATATTAGGTAGAATTTCAAACTCCTTGGCTTATTATAAAAAGTGATTGGCGATATTTGGATATTGACCCTTACATTAATTCTAGGAATTGTACCCAAAATTCTTCGTCAACAATATACTTTATCAAGAGAAAAGTATTCCATGGACACTTGTTATTAAAATATTAAAATGAGGTTTTGGTGAATTTATAAACTCTTCAAAATATTTTACAAGATATTTAAAAATTTGTAAGATGTCGAAAAAAATGTCTGATAATTTCTTTTCTAAACGAAGATCTTATAAGCTCCCAAAATAAGAGCTAAGATCTTATAAACTCTTTAGAAAAAAGTAAAGTGTTCTGGACTTTTTTCTTTTAAGATCTTAATATACTTGTTCAATTTTAATCATTTGAATAACAACTTTGACATTACTAACATTTTATAAGTTTTAATATTTTATTTTATCTGAACACTTTAATAATTTATTTTTAAAATAAAATTAAAATCTTCTAAACTTCGTAAACATCTTATAAAATATGTGAGGATATAAAAGGTGTTTTATTTATAAAATTTAGCCAAATGTCCTCTAACTCGAACGTAAAACATAGCACATTGAGCGTGCCAAAGTGATTAGTATTCACAACTAAAATATAAGAAACTTTATAAAGTATTTTCAAGAGTGATCTACAATCTAAGAATAATTTAACTATGATCCAATTATGAAGGGCTCTATTTAAAAATGACCCTTGTACTAATTTTTCACTATAAATGTACACCACCGTATAATGCTAAATCAAAATCAACTTGGGCCACCCATAGGGGTATTGATTGATAAAGATGATAATGATACCTCTCTAGAGGAGACAATAGTACAATATAAATGTATCCACCAAATGGTGGATGTATACATAAATATATCATGTGTGATATATATATTTATCAATTATTTGGATCATAGGTCTAAATCATTTGGGACCCTCCAATTACCAATATTGTTTCTAGATCTATATATTGTCATGGAAATTGTATGGCAATTTGCTTGGTGATTCACAAAAAGTTGATACCTATCTCTATCAACCAACCATGTGGAATTTAACTACAAATTGGTGGAGGCTTAAAAAGGGATAATTTCCTCAATACCCTTCCAAGTTCAATATAATTATCAAAACACTTTTGAAATTTGGATAATTATCATTATATTTTTTGGAATTTGGATTATTACCATTGAACCCTCTAAAAAATTTAAACATTACAAGTAGACCTCTTAAATAAAGGGGTGTAATTATAATTATGTGTCTGCTTAGAGGTGTAACTGTAATATATGTATATATTCAGGAGATGTAATTGGGCATTCACTGAACTATACAATAGAGGGTGTAATAATAATTATTCAAACTTTAGAGAATAATACAATTATCGTGAACTTCAGGGGTTATATCGGTAATTATCCCCTACAATAATTATTTGGGGGGGAAAAAAAATAAAGCAAAAGAGAGACCTGCAAATTGGTGTGTTTGGTGAAGTGTATAAACATGTTTAGATATATCTACTCGTGTTTCGTCTTATTCTGACTTTGGTCCATTTTGGGTAAGAGAGGTGGAACCGATGTAATCATAGTTCATTGTTGTGTAAAGCTTTAAATTGATTGCTTTTTGTGAAGTTGCGTGATGGAATTAAATTTTCAATTTTGTAGTTTTGATGGCGATGGGAAATGGTTTGTTTTTTCAAAAAGAATTTTATTTGTGCGTTGATTTGAAATGAAAGAGATAAATAAAGGAAAAATTTTACTTTTGGTACTATTGTTTATATTCCAACATACGTGGTACTTTTGTTTTTGTCATTACAAGTTTGATACCACAGTTTATGATTTTTTGACAAAAGTTGTACTTTTGTCAATTTATTTTAACCAAAAGCTGATCTAGCCTTATTTCAAGCTCTTTACAGCTATTTAAACAACATTCGAGGGGAAACTTAGCCCTATAGAGCCCCTACTGGAAGGATATTAGGGTTGTAAAGATTCAAAGGCTACCAAGTTTTTGTGCCAAAAGGGCTGTAAAGACCTAAGTTTCACTCCATAAAGTTGTTTACATAGCTATAAAGAGTTAAGAGGGATAGATAATTGGCTCTTTAATAACGAAAAGATAAAATAAAAAAATAGTCACTTCACTTTTCCATTAAAAATAATCGATGGAAGTATTACTTTTGTCAAAAAATTAAAAGCTGTAATATGAAATTTTTTTGGGCCAAAAAGCAAGATACCATATGTGTCAATGGATATAAATTGTGGTATCAAAAATGATATTTTCCTTACAGAAAGATTTGTATGCAGATGTTTGTCCCTTGATTTTTTGGATGTAGAATAAGATAAAATATCTTGAAAATACCTCTAGAGCAGTTGATTGAGAATTGTACACTATAATATATTTTCTATTTTTTCATAAATAATGAAAAAAAAAAAAA
>JACFYI010003544.1:154497-175286 GCA_014898755.1 Handroanthus guayacan | reverse complement strand
AAAAAAAAAAAAAAGCATTGGTATTTAAACTATCATTTCAATGTGCCTCCCTTGTTATAATAGTTTAGAAATATGGATAAGAAAATATGAAAATAAAAAAAAATGTTTATTCAAAAATGTTATTGGGGAACGGTAATAGGAGTAGTTACAGTAAAAGATAGTGAAATAGTAATTGTACTTAAATACTAGAGTGGATGCAATAGTGAAGAATCAAATTGAAAAAAGAAGTTGGTTGAGAAACAATTTATTACAATAATAAGAATCAATACAATAATAAGAAAATTACTTAACAATTTATTACACAGTAAAAGAAATCCTGAACAACTTACCATATAGACATACAGTAAAAGTAACTTCACACATGACATAGGTGGAATCGAACTCATGAGACACAAAAATACTTTCCTTTTAATAATGGTAGAGATAATTATTATTACAATTGATTAAAAAAAAAGAAAAGAAAAAAAAATGATGGCCTACCATATGTATAGTCGTATCATGTATCATGTATGGACATGGCAGACAACCCATTTGTTCATCAGGTAGTACACAAGGGACGACGACACTTTCTGTGGGACCCACAGAATTGCGGCCCCACTTGCCTTGTTGCAAAAGCCTATCTCCTCTTACAACCTATCAACTTGTATAATTGTGGTAATAAAATCTGCCATATCTTTTCTTCCTTTTCTTTTTATTTTTTTTCCTTTCTTTTCTGGGGAGTTGCTATTTGGCCCCATTTTGTCCTCCACTTGTATTTTATTCTTTCTCATTTGTACCATTATCAAAATTTGCAAATATGAAAATTTTAAGGGATAATTACCTCTACACCCCTTGAGGTTTGGTATAATTATCATTACACCCCTGAGATTTGGTTAATTACCATTACATCCCCTACAGTACAGTGTAGTTAATACATAATTATAATTACACCCCCTGAATGTATGCGTGTATTACAATTACACCCCTTATCTAGGGTGTGTACTTGTAATGTTTAATAGTTTTAGGGGTGTAATGGTAACTATCCAAACTTCAGGGGGTGTAATGGTAATTAACAAAATTTCAGGGAGTGTAATGGTAATTATACCAAACCTCAGGGGGTGTTGAGGTAATTATCCCAAATTTTAATTAATTACAACCCACTTGATGTTTGGAGAAATTTCAATTCCTACTCAATAATTGATTAAAGTAAAGTAGGTGACGGGAGTTTTGAAATCTATTATTTTTTTTTTAAAAAAAAAATGGAGTTTTGAATTTGAATAGTTGAACTTCTTCTCACCTTGGAATGAATATTTTGTCTTAAAGATCCCTAGATGTAACGTGTCCTAAAATTAAAGGGTATCATTTATTATTCATTAAATATTTCTTTATTCGGTCTGCGTTCTTTGATAAGGTGGTACCATCACTCTCTTTTCATAAGGAAGTGTAGGTTCAATTCTTACCAATAGTGCATTGACTTTTGTCTCTCGTATGATAGTTTTGAGAACTTATCTTATATTTAGTTCATGTATTTTATCTTTAAAAAAGATGTATTCATGTTATGATTAGAACATGATTAATATTTTTAAGAAAAAGTTAGATTGTGGATAGTTTATTACATCAAGTTAAGATTAAGAATATTTTAGAAAGAAAATATGAAAATGCACCACAAAAAATAACTATATTTACCTCTTACCAGCACATATGAACTAAGGAATTAACTCGTTGACCAAGAAATTCAGATAAGACAAACACAAACATTTCATTAAGTAGGAGAATAAAGGTTGCCTATTAACAAGGGAGTTCAGACCATGCAAGCAAGAATACTTCACTAAGTAAACTTGCACGAACTTATCATAGGAATCTTAGGCTTGAAAAAATTTCATAATTTTGTATTTAATTGCAACTTGTGGTTATCTTGACTATTAAGTTAGGAGACAAATTATTTAATTATTTCAATAAATTGGTTATGTATCCATATTAAATTAACCACGTCCGTATAGTTGGTCTGAGATGGGGATCTCGCCCGCGTGCTGCCATATCCATGGGCTAAAGTGCGATAATAGAAAAGTTTTGGGCCATTAAGTGAATATCGCCATTCTTCTCTTTGATTGATTTGCAAAAGAGGTATCCTTGTTTGAATATATACAACTTGACTCGGATGACCATCCAAAGGGGGGACAATAGGGAGGGGCTTCATAACTTTATAAGGGATGAATTATTTAATTTGGTACACATATTATTTAATACAAAGTCATGGACAATAATTATGAAAGAAAATACTATTTCAAAATTAAATCAAGATTTAATTCGATATGGATCGTGAATAAGAAAATGATAATATTAATATAATCAAGCTTAGATCAGGCATAATCAATTCAAAGCACTAATAAAAGTCCCTCCTATATATTAGAAGTCAATAATTATATTTAAAAAAATTTAATTATTATTTTAATTGTTAAACCATTGTATAACTATGGTTAAGGAGAAAGTGATGATGATGAGGAATCCAAACCCATTCCAAATAAACTTTGGTCACGTGAAATGTGGGCATATAGCACGAGTCACTATAACATGCTTTGATTCCAATTTTCCATTATAAGCTGAGTAAGATAATTAGAAAAAAAAAAGGAAAAAAAGATTCACAAAGAAAAGAAAAGTAGGAAAGGTGATACCGACACTTATAATATTTGCATCCAAGGAAGGCACCCTTTGCTTCAAAAAGGCAAATCATTCCCATCCTAGCACTAGTAGGAAAAGGGTAGGTGAAGCCCTAAGGGTGGTTCAATGGTAAGTAATCAAGAAATTTAGTTGAAAAATTAAGAAAATATAAAATAATTATACATCCATGGGGGGAGTTGCATGGGTGGTTGAGCGTAGGGATGCAAATGACTCAAATGAATTTGAGAATTGATTGAACTCGATCTAGCCGAATACTAGCTTGATTTCTATAATGTTCGACTTAAATAATTCTTGTTCCTAAGCTGTCAAGCCAATCTTTTTGAAACAAGTAAATAATATCTATATAGAGAATTATAAATAATTAAATTAAAATATTTGTGGAATAATTAAGCTTTTTGGGCTCGAATGTGGGTTAAAATCAAACTTATAGCTCAGACGTAATGACATGATAGAACTAGAACTTGAACCTATGTTTTGAATACAGTTTTGAGCCAAACAAATTGAGTTCAGTCAAGCTAAAGCACAATTGTCCATAGCTTGTCGAGCTTGAGTGCATTCTATTTGATTTAAAGTCAAGATCAACCAAGAAAAAAAGATCAAAGCTTGTTTTAACTTGTTTGCATTCTCGTTGAAGGGGGCAATTATCCTCCCCTCAAATTTTAATGTCTAAATATCACATGTAAGTTTAATGTATAAAATTTACTAATTTGTCATTCAGTAAGTGATAAAATGTATTTTTATGTGGTGTTTGCAACTGATTATGAAAAGCATTTGTGTGATTATGAGCTGCTGAAAGTAATTTTTGAGTGTTTGGAAACTATGCTTCTATTGTAAATTCTCTAAAAATAATTAGCAAGAATCTATAATTTCATAACAGTCTTGGGGATGCTTATGAGGTGTTGTAAGCTATTCTTAATAAAAATAAGTAATTATAGTTCCAAACACTATAACTTTTTGTTAACTTACAAGAAATGATTTGATGATTTCCAAACACCAAGTACTTTTGATTATGATCCAATTTTTTTTAAGTTTCAGTAAAAATAAGTGATTATGCTTTTACATAATTAGTTGCAAACACCACCTTAGATTAAAAGTAGATTATTCCTTGTTATTTGAGACTATATACTTCCTTCACCAAGATTTTTCTTCTTTTTCTTTTTTTCCCCTCTCTGGCTCCATCCTCGTTTACATCATACAACCATGCAATATTCTCAAACCACATTATTAACTTAGGTATGATGGGTATTTTTAGATATAACCATTGCAGAGTTTAACTCCTTTTCAATGAGATTTTAGCCACAAAATAAAGTAAACAAAACAAGAACTAGAAAAGAGAAAAACAAACAGATTGTAGGTTAATTTGTTTACTAATTAAAGGTAGATATGGAACAAGGATAACTTGATAGGAAACCACAAAAGAAACTAAGCACAAAAGAATAGGAAAACAAATTGGAGGTTAATTTATTTACCAATAAAAGGTAGATGAAATGAGGACAGCTTGATAGAAAACCAAGTAAATATTGGTGAAAATCGAATTCATAACCTCTTGATTATGAAACATATTTCGTTGCTCTTGAAACATGGACTTAGAGACAACATAATTTTAAATATAGTATAATTCTCCAACATGCTATGTATCCACTTACATTTTGTATCATCATGCATCTTGTTATGCTCCACAATAAAATACCTACTTAAGTAATTATACTTGTTTAAGATGACAAAATTTATTATTCATTTGTGGTTCAAAATTAATTTGTACAAATTTGGAAAACTTAGTAGCAATTGGAACAACACATCATAAAGATTCAAATAATTGAAAAAATATAGAGTACCACTCTTTGCAGAGCCATGATTAAAGTTGCCAATTAGTCCATAGTTTAATTTTCCACTTGTAGTCCTTTTTACTTTTTCTTTTCTTTTTACCTTTGGCCACAACACTAAAAATAGAATATCATGGGCATGTAAGTCACTTTTCCATTTTTTTTCTTTTTCCCAAACTTCTACATCTTTAAAATATTCTAATATTAGAATAGTGGGGACCTCTGCCATTCTACAAAAGAAGAGGGGACCAAAATGAAAAACCCAAAAACGCCTCCATTTCCTTTTTACTTTCTCCCCTAATCTTTTTCTTTTTACCTTTACAACCCCTAATATTTCCTACATGTCATTTCTAACCCCTGGAACGGGGCAAAATTACTACATGAAAAGTTCAGCCTGCAATACAGTATAGTAATTAGCAGCCTCATCTTCAAGTTCCCACAACCCATTATCCAAGGGAAAATTTTCTCCAGAATTTAAAATCCCAAAATTATTTTCATCATCCTTCGTGTTTGGAATCCCAAGTTCATCATCCGACGCTTCTAGAAGATGCCTCATGACAGATTTTACACCGTCATCTTCATCACCTCCGCCGCACTCGACGGAGGGGTCCCCGTGTTGGGACTGCTCAGTCTCCTCCACCGCCGCCGCGGACGGCAGGGAGTCTAAGTCAAAGGCAGCGGTTGTGGGGGAAGAGGAGAGCTCTTGCTGTAGGGTTGTGAATATGGCCGACAAGTCTTGGCTCAGCTCGTGGCTGGGCTCTTGGCTCGGCACGGCTTCCTCCTCTTCATCAAGGAGATTTAGTATATTGTTATAAGGCTTTTGGCGCTTAGAGTTCGCGCCGGAGCCGTCAGACTCTTGATAGGATTCTTCTCTAAGGCGTTTAGATGGAGTTTCTGCCATTAGCAAAAAAGATGGGAGTGGCAATAGCTAAAAGAACAGAGAGAGAGAAAGTGAATTGAGGATGAGGAGAGAGAAGGGGGTGGAAAGGTTTATATAGAGGGAGGGGTAGAAGTGGGAGTTCCGGTCAAAATTGAGTAAAGAAAGAAAATAAGAATAATTTAATTATAATTATTTAATATCATTTTCTTGGTTTGGTGTGTGTTTGTGTGTGTGAGAGAGAAAAATAAAAGTGAACGGAAAAAGGTAAAGACTTGGCCTTATAGTGTGTGCTTAATTTATTTTTATTTCTGTACTAGCTACTTTTTGCCAAAGCAATTTCAAAGTACAAGTGCCTCTCTTGAAAATTACATTTTATTAATGAGAACGGCCGGATTCATTAGTTGAGCACGTAAATAAGTACTACTAATAAATTGGGGACGTAAATTGGTACTAATAAAAGTACTTTCGGATGTGATAATAACTAATTGAGATAATTACCTCATCGTTTTCTGAAATTTAATCTAATTATAAAAATATCTCTTCTTATTTGTTAAAATTACACCACTATATCACTAGTCGAGTTGATGAAAAATTTTACGAAACTTGTGTAAAATATGCTTACACCCCTTCAAAATCTAGCATATTAACTAAAATATTATAAAGGTCTACTTATAATGTTACATAAGTTTAATTTATTTTTGCGTCAAGTAAATTAAGGATAAGAAGTTACCATAATTTCTCAAAGTACAATGAACACGTGATCTGATCAAGCTTAAGGGGTAGTAGGTAATTAATTCAAGAAGTAGCCTTTGATTCACTTGTTATGTAATTGGACGATTGTATCTACCCTTGAAAGTTTGGATAAGATTTTCTCTATGTAAAAAGTTATTATTAGTAGGTAAATCGTAAAGGCCACTCGTACAGAACTCACGAGACACACGAGTAAGTTTATGAGATTTTTAGTTAAAGAAAAATTAGGTATATTTTGGCTTTACGTGTTCAACCTAAATATTTTCTCTTACTGGGTTGGGTGACATCTTGGTATCAAATTTCAATGTGGGTTTTTTTTTTTATTATTATTATGTCTGGTATGGAAAGTCTAATTTAGTCACATCATCTTATCAAGGTATAGCTTACATAACTCCATGTAATTTTACAGTTGCTAGAAAATTTAGAGTTAAGTAAGATAATTGATATAAGACATATATAAAAACAAACATCTATGAAATTAAATGCTATATAGGATAATGCTAAATTTGTCCCATATAAAAAAAGTCAAAGGGTTTAAGATATTTTATAACTTATTCCCCTTTTCCCACCATTCGAAGCTCCTTTTCAGGTCAAAAGCTCCCACTATGAGTGTCGACTGGATAATACCTCGAAGTCGATGAGCATTCTATGTCGACGACGAATTTGGACATCATCAATATGAATTTATAAAAACATAGAAGTTAGTTTAAATTTAAAATTCATAATAAGATGCTATAATTGATCCGTGTGTTATTTTACTACTTCGGATAAAGAGGTCACTTTGAAAATTTTAATTTGGCTAGCGTTTATATTATATAATACAATGATGATAGACTCGTCATTCACATGATAAATTAATCTTAACAATCCACTGTAATGAAATTCTCGTGAACGGTGTTCTTGCCTATTGGCTTCATAATATGACTCAACCTTGTATTTAATTAAGACTTTCAGATCTTATTCTAGAATAATTATTGACGTTTGCCACAAAATAATTAAATTTTGACAACTAAAAAACTAAGAATCATTGTGAAAGTTGTAGTGAATACCCTGTAAATAATTGTAATGAAAGCGATAGTCAGTAATCCAAAAAACAATGGTGAAAAAATGATTTGTCGTGGTCTTTACTAAAGTTAAAACGTCCACCACGTATGGTTTATGTGTGATAGTAGATTTTTTACAACCTTTCAATCAGTGAAAGTATGCATCATTAATGCAGTGAAATCGTAGCAAATAACTTTCCGTCATCATTATTTCTTATTAAGATCAATTTTCAAACGTGGTCTAATTTTCTTAAAGACAAGCGATTATATTCATTCATTACATCAATTTATTTTTTTTATAAAAAAAAAAATTACACTAACTAAACAATACAAATTTTCTAAACTATCATGTGCTAAACAACCATACGGTAGACAAAAGTTCATACGCTATTGGAGGACTTTGAACCTACGCCTCCCTTGTAAAAAGAAAGAGATCGTGTCACTTCATACGAAGGATAAATTAGTGTGATTGAACATCTATATTTGAGGGAGTTGATATATATGAGGTGTTTCTCGCGAAAGAATAAATTAACGTGATTAAACCTCTATATTTGACCACAAATTCAGAAATAAAAACAACAATTTCAGGCCTAAATATCTTGTACCTTCCACCTGAGGCCAAGTCCCCACTTCTTGTTTCTTTTGGGTAACATTTAACAAAGTTAATGTTTCACAAACAGGCGCGTACAATGCGTGTTAACATACGACATTTTCGCACAATAACAATTCCTGTCTTTTGAATAAATAAATAACTTCTTGATTGTTTCTATGAATAAATGAATAACTTCAAACACATTTAATTTAATATTTAAATAAAGAAAGTTGGATATTATGTGCTCCAGCCCGGCAAGCCAAAACTCGACAAAAGACAGTGAAAAATACAAAAAATTTAAAGAAAAGAGAACCTCGATCAGGCATGTCTTAATTAGAGCAGCTGTCTACGAACACAGACAGACACAGGTGTGTACCGACTCAGGAGAGGATTTAAATATACAGCGCAGATATATGGCCGGGGCTTTAGCTGTACACAAGTGGGGAAGGGGGAAGATCTCAAACTTCAAATATTCAGTACTGCACGCATTTCTAAGAAAATATACGCTAACTCCATCATTGAAAGACAAACTAGTCCTATTTAATTATTAAATAAATAATTTTATATGTATAGCGTGTGAAATCGTTGTAACAATATATCCCATCAATATAACATAATGTTGTCCTTCTTTAGATGTAATGACATTATCTTATTCTTTTTATAGAAAAAGTATAAGTTCAAATTTCAAGAGTAGCATGCCGGTATTTATCCACCAAATAATAGTTTAGATAATTAACCTGTATTTAGTTTATTTGATTAATTTTTAAAATATATTTATGTAATAATATTGATATATGATTTCATTCCTATCTCATTCCTACACACCAATCATGCCGTTAAAGTTTGATAGAAGCTATAAAAATTAGAAATGAAAGTTAACTGCATATCACAAACTTTTTCCATTAATCCCTTAAAAATCAGATAATTCCAAAGTACAACCATCTCGTCCGTTCCATGCTAACATGACATATGCTACCTCACCCCTATTCAAGTAGCAGTCCTAAATGAAAACAGCATTATTTACCTTGCTTACCTATTGAGTTAGTTCAACATAGTAAAACATACAACTCGATTAAAATATACTTTAACTCGAGAGGCGAATACCTATGTGCATATAAAAGGGTATTATCGTCCATTTGGATTAATTTAGAGAAAAGAAAGGTTGAATTATAATTTTAGAAAGTAAATCCCTAAGTTAAGACTGTTGATAAAATATGAATAACAAGTTTAAAACAAATCAAATTTTCAATAGTTAATAATACCTGTATTACTTAATCACGTTGAAAAAATCAAGAACATTCATTTATAATTGATTTTATTTTATTCATTGAGATGTCTTTTCATAAAAATAAAAAATTATGCATGATAATACTAAAGTCTTTTATGTATATATTTTTTAATGCCTGTATGTGTACATGTGCGAGTTACGCCGGGTTTTATTGCAGCATCAGCGTTAGAAGACCAAAAAATGCAGGTCGCTTTCAGAAATTAAATACGTGAATAGTGTTAGGAATTATTTAATGGATGGTCACGATGAGCTTGATTGGTTGTTGAATGTGTGGTCGAGATCAATAGTATCATGGACGGGGAACCTTGATTCTTGAAAGATTCATTATAATATGGGGAAATGGGAAAGGCCAAAACCCTCTTATAATTTTTTAACAACAAAAAAGGAAAAGAATCCTATGAGACTGTGTGTAATTTGCATTCACCCCCCTCCAACTTTCCTTTTTCTTAACATGTGCCTATCACATCTTTCAATGGATTTGTTGAGTTCATCAACTTGGAGTTGAAGGGCACTTGTGTCTTTTTACGGTTTGTCGCATACCATCATCTCCCAAGTCCCAACTTTACTTTATATGTTATACCATATGATTCGATAGAATTTTAATATCGCGGAATTTAGTATTCTTAAAATCTTAATTTCGACTCTGAGATGGCTCCTTGATGCTGATATAGCACATTGTTTGATTTGTTAGGTCATTGCTTATACACTCTGTAAATTTCGTAAAATGCCAATTGTTTTAAGGTCGAACTAACTCAGTGTAAAGTAAGCTACTGACGCGATTTTGGGAGGTATGACCTTATTATAAATATTTTGAGAGGTAACTGACTCAGTTCAAAAATTTTTAAGAGGCAGAGTACAAAAAGTGCTAGTTAATATATATAACCTATCATTATGAGGCTATATATGAAGTTTTAATAGTAGATTATGAAATATAAGTTTCCCTTGAGGACTCATAAGTTGCACTCATTAGTAAACACATAATAATGAATGCGTTTTAAGACGATCACAATAAAATAATTTGAAAACAACGTAAGAAAATGCACTAACAAAGGATAACATTATATTAAATAATATAAATTTTCTGTGGCTTCAAATGCCCTAACTTCATTTTTTCTTATTTAATTTTCAGTGTTCCTCCCATTTTTCCTTTTTCGATTTTTTACCCCTTTTTGACCCAAAAAATGCTCACGAATCAAAACCCACTTCAATAACCCATTTAAAATAAAAAATAAACCATTGTTAGGAAGTAGGCTCTCTACGCGTAATCCAAACTTGGGGCAATCATTATTTTTTCTTTGTTTTATTTTCGTCCCCTTTACTCTTTTTCTTCCTACCTAATTACTCTTTATGTCACTTTACTTTTGCACAATGTAATTTCCTGGAAGCTTACATCATAGCACTCCATCTACACCTGATGTTAAAATTTAAGCTATAGTTTCAATTAATAGAGTTCAGTATTGAATTTAATCTCGATAACGATATTAGGTTACATTCTCCTACATTTAAAAAATACTTTCGAAAAGTAATATATTATGTGATGGAAAATGAAGTGTTAATGCTTCATCTTTACACAAATTTCTATTACTTTTACTTCATTATACAGCATTCCTTGTAGTGTGGAAACTTTATTTGTCTATTTCAATTTTTTTCCCTTTTTTTAAAGAATCCCACATCGATAAAGTTTATGGGTAATGATCTCTTTATATGATATTGATGTAGTTTTAGATTCCAGTTCACAGATCATATTGTAAAATAGGAAGGTTTTCGACTTGGAGCGGAGTTGACCAAGATCCATAAATGATAGGTTGCTGGACTTAAAGGCCCATTCCAGTTATTTACTTAGTTTAATTATTTGTTGGCCCTTGAGGAAAATGATGTATGCATCAATGATTTTTGGGTAGTTCTCAACCCTTGAGTGAGCTTTTGTGGTGAATACAACTCAATTCATTTTCAATATGGTAACAAAATTAGATTCATTCCTAATGTTGGGCTACTTGGTATTGTTGGACGAGCCGTTTCATGTCACTCTACGTACGTTCTAAATGTCCAATTCTGGACACGCCAAAGCGTGTTTAAATTCCACATGAGTAAAGTGTATAGGTAATAGTTCTTACATAGCATTGGATAATTCTCACCTCTTAGACTGGTTTCTGGTGTGAGTTCGGTCCACGGTTTTCAATGCTCTTCTTGTTGCCTTCTCTTTCTAACCTTTTCTTTCACTTGACCTTGACCTTTGTTCTTTTTTGGGGTTTTAAATTTGAACTTAAATATAATATGTGACATTTTGGTTAACTTATTATAGAAGATTCAAGGTTCTTATTTTTCAAAAACCGGATGCTTCGTGTAAATTCTTTGTGAAAGTGATTGTTGTTGTTTCTTCAAAGGACTTTCTGTGAAATCGAATTCATAATCAATATATTTGTAAATGTGAAGGTTTACCATCAAAGATTCAAATCATCCTTCTAGTTTTAATTTAAGATAAATGTTTTCGACAAACATTTATACTTTTTATTCTTTGGATAAATTTTTTCCTGAAATTTTATACCTCTGGAAACAAAATTTCATGCCACTTATCTCCCTAAATTATATCACAAAACACTCACATATTTTCTATGTACAATAAATTGTCATTGAGATCATTTAACAAGTATTTGCAATCTGATTATTCCTTCTCTTTCCTTCCCATCCCAGCGATGTCTCAAACCACGTAATCCATTATCCTTAAAATTGTTTTCGTAAAAAATAAATAATGAAAAATTAAATAATTTTTCGAAATCTAGTAAAGAAAGAACAAACATTTAAAATTGAATTAATATTTCCAAAGATATAACAAGAAAATATTTATTAAAAATCCATAATTTTTTCTAAATTCCTATAAATTTTCTGTTAGCCTTCAATTAATTTTCAAATTAAACTTGCACATTATATTAATAATCAATTCACAAGTATTATAAATCTTTCAACCCTATAAATTGATAATTATCTCTAAAACCTTAAATCCACATTGCTACATAAACATAAAGTACGTTATAAGCCAGAAATATGAAATAGTGTGTTCTTAAATAAGCCATAAATATCAAATAGTGTTCTTAAATAAGCCAGAAATATGAAATAGTGTTTTTAATTATAATTAAATGCCAATTATCAACCCCTAACACATGTTATTAATTAATATATAACAATATGCATTAATAAATCGTCATATAGATTATTAAATATTGAATGGTACAACACAAAGGGTAAGTAGAAAGGAAACAGATCAAGGTAAATAAAATTAAAAAGTATTGTTGAAGGGTATTAATAACAATTCATTATAAGACCCAAAAGAGGATACACATTTAATTATACAAATCATATATAGGGCTAATAGTAAAAATTCTATTTAAAATGATGTTTAACACCAGAGGTATAGTTCAAAATGAGCAAAGTATATTTTGTTTTAATTTTTCTTTCTGTTCCATAGTAATTCTACCTAATTAAAAGAGAAAATTAGTAGATGATTAGCCCATCAAATTTAAAACCCCGAGTCAGAATTTTAAAAAATTAACGGTCAGATTATTGACTCGCTAGCTTCAGTCAGGTACAGAAATTAACATACTTTAGAATAGTCCCAATGTCACATATAGAGGTATTTTATTATTTCTCCTCTTTCTCGGCTAGCATTTGAAGTTTCTCATAATATTCTTCATGTTTCAAACTTTATAAAAATCAAATAATATTAATCTAAATATCATTCAATTCTTCATACTTTATATATTCAATTGAAAATATGATTTGACTATAATTTTTGAAAATGAACATAAAAATATTAAAAAAATATAAATCATTGAATCATTAGAATATAAGTATTGCTAGTAATGTAGCTTAATTACTATATGATATTTTCATACGTAAAGCATAAATTTTTTTTCTAGTTTTCTGTTGATAAATGTAGTTTTTCCAATCATAATAACGTACAAAACAGATCTCAATGTGGGCCTACAAGAACATGCATGATTACGTGTAGACTACACCAAGATTTATTTGAATATAAGCATTACTTTAATTCCTTTAATTAATCATCTCATTTTTTTTTCTTTTCAAATAATTAATTAAATTACGTAAGTCCACGCATAACTATACAATTAATTAATTGGAGGCATATATATCTTGCATCAGAAGCTGAAAAGAAAATGAGTTGTTTTGGTGCGGTTTGTCTGATGCGTGTCCATCCTTGTTATATATGCTTTTAATTTTGTGTAATAATTATTAATTAATCCAAATTGTTGACAGAATCAGACGAGAATAATTAATTCTCTTTTTCTTTCTAATTTTTAAACCTCAATTTCCAGTTTCTGATTCCAAATTGATACGTTCCTAACTCTTTTGAAAAGTTCTAAATGGTAGAATTTCAAACCCACAGTTGAAATGTCGCAATTAAGCTATTTTATTAGTAGTATAAGCTCCTTCCTCATATGATTCTATAGAATTTTAATATGTCGAATTTTGTATACTTAAAACCCTAATTTCGGTACCCTAAGATGGCTCCTTAACGCAAAAATAGCACGTTGTTTGATTTGTTAGACAATTACTTATACAATTTGTAAATTTCATGGAATGCTGAATGTCTTATTTTGTGCATTGTTTCATGATTTAAAAAACTCAAGTGTAAAGTAAACTACTAATGTGATGTTTGGGAGGCATGATCTTATTACATATTTTGAGAGATAATTCACTAAGTTCAAAATTTTTAAGAGGCAAAATACAGAAGGTGCTAACTAATATATATATATATATATATATAACCTATCATTATGAGTTTATATATGAAGTTTTAATAGTAGATTATAAATTATATACTATAAGTTACCCTCGAGGACTCCTAAGTTGCACAAATTTGTAAACACATAATAATGAATGCATTTTAGGAAGATTACAAGAAAATAATTTGAAAAACAAAAAGCGTATGAAAATGTACTAACAAAGGATAACACTATATTAATTATAAACAATATAAATTTTCGGTGGCTTGAAAAGTCCTAATATTCATTTTTTCTTATTTTTATTTCAGCGTTCCTCCCATTTTTTATTTTTCCTTCTAGACCCCAATTTTTATTTTTCCTTCAAAAAAAAGGAAAAAAGAAAAAAGAAAAAAGAAATGCTACACGAATCAAAACCCACTTCAATAAACCCATTTAAAAATTAAAAACAAACCATTATTAGGAAGTAGACTTTGTACGCGTAACCCAAACTCACGGCAATCATTATTTTTTCTTTGTTTTATTTTCCTCCTCTTTACTCTTTTTTCTTCCCTACCTAATTTCTCTTTATGTCACTTTACTTTTGCACAATGTAATTTCTTGGAAGTTTACAACATAGCACTCCATCTACACATGATGTTAAAATTCAAGTTTGAATTAATAGAGTTCAATATTGAAGTTAATCTCGATAATGATATTAGGTTACATCCTCCTACGTTTAAAAAATACTTTTGAAAAGTAAAATGTTATGTGAGTGAAAATGAAGTGTTAATGCTTCATCTTTACACAAATTTCTAATACTTTAATTTTACTTCATTATACAGCATTCCTTTTGTGGTGTGGGAACTTTAGTTGTCTATTTCAATTTTTTTTTTTTTAGAATCCCACATCCGTGAAGTTCATGGGTAATGATGTCTTTACATGATTGATAAGGTTCCAGATTCCAGTCCATGGATCATATCATAAATAGGTAGGTTCGACTTAGAGCGTGGCTAACCAAGATCCAGAGGCCCTTCCCCCATTGCTCCCTTTTTGGTGTTTTTGTAGTGATAGGGTTTAAGATTGGGTTGATGGACTACAAGACTCATTCTAGCTAGGGTTAGTATTTAAATGATAGGCTGATAGACTTGATGGCCTATTTCAATTAATTACTTAGTCTAATTATTTGTTGGCCATTGAGGAAAATGATGTAGGCATGAGTGATTTTGGGTAATTTTCAGCTTTTGAGCGAGCTTTTGAGGTGAATACAATCCAAACTATTTTCAACATGGTAACAAAATTAGACTTATTCCTAATGTTTGGCAACCGAGTGTTGTTGGGGAGTTGTTTCATGTCACTTCACGCTCCAGATGTCCAGTTTTGGACGTGTAGAAGTGTGTTTAAACTCCACATGGCTAAAGTGTACAAGTAATAGTCTTTATATAGTTTTGAATAATTCCCACCTTTTAAACTGGTTTTTGGTATGAGTTCGATCCATGGTTTTCAATACTCTTCTTAGTGCTCTCTCTTTCTAACCCTCTCTTTCACTTGACCTTGACCTTTGTTCTTTTTTAGGATTTTAAATTTGAACTTAAATATAATATGTGACATTTTGGTTAACTTATTGTAGAAGATTCAAGGTTCTTATTTTTCAAAAGACGGATGCTTCGTGTAAATTCTTTGTAAAGTGACTGTTGTGGTTTCCTCAATTACTTTTGTATAATTGAATTCATAATCAATATTTTTGTAAATGTGAAAGTTTACCATCAAAGATTCAAATAATCCTTTTATTTTTAATTTAATATCATGTTTTTGACGAATATTATCATGTTTTTGACGAATATTTGTACTTTTTATTCTTTGGATAAAATATACTTTGTTTCTGAAACATTATACCTCTAGAAACAAAATTTCCTGGCACTTATCTCCCAAAATTATATCACATAACACTCACATATTTTCTATATACAAGAAATTGTCATTGAGATCATTTAACAAGTATTTGCCATCTGATTATTCCTTCTCTTTCCTTCTCATCCCAACGATGTCTCAATCCACGTACTCCATTACCCTTAAAATCGTTTTCGTAAAAAATAAATAATGAAAAATTAAACAATTTTTTGAAATCCAGAAAAGAAAGAACAAACATTTAAAATTGAATTAATATTTCCAAAGATAAAACAAGAAAATATTAATTAAAACTCTAAAATTGTTTCTAAAATCCTATAAATTTTCCGTCAGCCTTCAATTAATTCTTAAACTAGCACATTAATAATCATCTCACAAGTATTATATATCTTTCAACCCTATAAACCGATAATTATCTCTAAAACCTTAAATCCACATTGCTACATAAATATAAAGTAAGTTATAAGCCCGAAATATGAAACAGTGTTTTTAATTATAATTAAATACCAATCATCAAACCCCAACACATGTTATTAATATATAACAATATGCATTAAATCATATCATATAGATTATTAAATAATATTGAATGATACAATACAAAGGGTAAGTAGAAAAGAAACAGATCAAGGTAAATAAAATTAAAATGTACTGTTGAAGGGTATTAATAACAATTAATTATAAGACGCAAAAGAGGATACACATTTAATAATACAAATCATATATAGGGCAAATGGTAAAAATTCTATTTAAAATTATGTTTAACAACAGAGGTATAGTTCAAAATGAGCAAAGTATGTTTTATTTTAATTTTTCTTTCTATTCCATAGTAATTCTACCTAATTAAAAAAAAAAAAAAAGTTTAGCCCATCAAATTCAAAACCCTGAGTTAGAATTTTGAAAAATTAATAGTTAGGTTATTGACTCACTAACTTTAGTCAAGTACAAAAAATTCACGAACTTTAGAATAGTCCCAATTTCATGTATAGCGGAATTTTATTATTTCTCCTCTTTCTCGACTAGCATTTGAAGTTTCTCATAATTTTCTTCACATTTCAAACTTTATAAAAATCAAAATAATATTAATCTAAATATCATTCAATTCTTCATACTTTATATATTAAATTGAAAATATGATTTGACTATAATTTTTGAAAATGAACATAAAAATATTAAATACCATAAATCATTGAATCATTAGAATATAAGTTTTACTAGTAATATGATTTGACTAGTAATGTGATCTAATTTTTTTTTCTTTTCAAATAATTAATTAAATTAAGTCCATGCATAATTATGCAATTAATTAATTGGAGGCATATATATATCTTGCATCAGAAGCTGAAAAGAAAATGAGTTGTTTTGGTGCGTTTTGTCTGGTGCGTGTCGATGCTAATTATATATGCTCTTAATTTTGTGTAATAATAATTAATTAATCCAAATTGTTGACAGAATCAGACAAGAATAATTAATTCTCTTTTTCTTTCTAATTTTTAAGTCTCAATTTCCAGTTTCTAATTCCAAATGGATACGTTCCTAACTTTTTTGAAAAGTTCTAAAATGATGGAATTTCAAACCCATAGTTGAAATGTCGCAAATTAAGCTTATTTTATTTGTGCAGGAGCTATTATACTCCTGCCTCCAGCATCTAAGAAAAAGATTATAGCACTACAAAAAATTTGAGCAATTACGACTTTTGAAAATTGATGTTAATAAAAAATTTGGGGTGATGAAAAGTTATCTGTTACACTTTCTCCATGAAAATGATGTGTAGTTTTAATGAAGACCGTGAAAAAAATCTACTATAACATATATTTGCAGTGGATGTTTTTACCATATGTCGATAATAGTAAATGATGTGTTCACTTTGTTAATTTTGGATAATGAACTATTAATTTTAAGTTATTTATATTTTGGTCTGTTTGGAGAGAACACTATCAATGACGCAAAAGAATAAAAAAACAAAAAAAAATTCATAAAATCTTGAAATTAGAATAACTTGCACAACTACGTCCATGTGCTTATCAACAAACATGAAATAATGATAGTACTAGTGGCATGTGATATAAGATGATACAAAAATGTCCCAGGCACATGGTAAGTGCACCTAATTTTGCACTAAAGTCTATCTAGCAACCTAAATATAACTATGCGAACATCATGGGAATTTTGCCTAAAAAAATTGACAACTAATTTAGTACAATGAACAAGTACAACATATATATTGCCTTAATTTTTTGATCTGTCAACATTATGATTAGACCTTGATTTAAAGTTATATATAGTCCCAACCGCTACATGACTAAGTTACTATTATGGTTTGTGCCTCAACCACTTTAGCATATGGTCCATTTTATTTTATTTTTTTCATTATTTTGCGTTCGAATAGGTGTGTTGTTTTAATTCTACTGGGATTCTTAAATTATTTGAGGTAAAATAAATTTTAATGCAACGACTCTAATTTAAGAATATATTTAGAGCTGGTTAGAATAATACGTTTGATTTATTCAAAACATTTTAGATGACAAGGGATTATGAGGCTCAATTATGTTGAGATTAATGACAAATAGCTAATTGAAGATTTCAATTCAACGTTAACCTAAACATTCTACTAAATGACTTTTTGGGATTATATGTGTGTGTGTAGATATATTTGAAAGATGTAAAAGTGAAAACAATAAACCTCTCTACGAATCTTCTAATGCATCGTCCTCAAGTGGTGATAGAATCTATAAATACAGAAAGAAGCACTTCTCTAATAGAAATTCTTTTCTCTCGACCTTATTCCAATTAGTAATACAGTAGATAGATAAGGACTCCTTTTACAAATAATAATATATCTTGATTATAAAATATTGATTTTTTTTTTCTATATTAAACCTAATTGTACTTTGATAAGTGTCTCTATCAGTTAATTTCTTATCGAATCTCTATATATTATTCATCATAAAATATCGACTGCTTGCATTAATTGGACTAGGATCTAGTTGCACATTTATGGATGATCAAATTAAAGAAACTTTAAGGGCAACAAAGGATCATTTATCACTATTCTCATGTCAAATAATAGTTGTTAAAATCTCACTTTTCTTCTTCATAGAAGAACAACTACTATACATCAACAAGTAGCATCTTTTCTTGGCTTATAAATAATCCACCAAGAATCCAACACATATTACAAAAATAATATTTGACCCAACCAATTGATAAAGCTAGATAACTAGGAATCATAAAACGAACTTGTTCAACCCATAATGGTTAAAACTAATTAAGTTTAATCTTGTTTCTTAAATCATAATCATGTTGCTTAAAGATCTTTCAGGATCTAATTCCCATTAATTAACACAAAAATCATTTATTCTTTACTCTGTTGGGGCATAAAAAGGTCCAGCATTAACCCCAAAAAAAACAAAAAAAGAAGAAAAAAATCCACTTGCTTAAGCCATGAGTGTAGGGGCCCATAGAAAAAAGCTTAAGTTAGCTTAAAAAAAGATGTGAATACGTGTAAAAACATTGACATATTGATCTTTACAGCACATATTTGATTGCGCAGTGGTAAAGGAATTAAGATATTGATAAATAATATTCATTAAGTACGATTAGTTAGAAGGATTATATATGTGTGGTTCCCAATATGGGGGGTTCAAATTGAAAGGGAATATGCTCTAAAGGGATTATTCCTAGCACAATCTGAAAGTTGTTTTATTTCATGATGACTTATTTAATTAGTTGATTTAAACTTTATTATTGATCGAAAATATTCTTTGATTGAGTTGATAGTCTTATATATTAATGACAAGTTGCAAAAGGGGAGTTCAAAATTTTGTTTGATTGAGTGTGTGCATGGACTATTACAGAATTGAAGTCGTAGTTTTATGTATGGTTACACCAAACTTTTGTGCCTATGGGCTTAATTGGGTAAAGTACGTAACTAAATACCATTAAAGATTGAAGAAATTACAATAATCCGCGGGGGATTTGTGTCAGCAAATGAGTAAGATCAGATATGATCCAACTTGTCCTCCAATCTGAGAATTGTTCATCATCCAAAGATGTCACGAGACATCATCTTGAAAACCTTTGTAAAATCACATGACCTTGGCATCAAGTTGTTTCTAAGCTTCATGCGGCGTTGTGGATCAGAATCATTGTTCTTTTCTATGGATTACCCGAAGAAAAAATAATAATAACAATTCAACTACCGGGATTCTTGGCAGCTTTATTGGTTTGTTGTTGTTGTTTTTTTCCCCCCCTTTTTTTGGGTCGATTGGTAGCTTATTGGTTGACAATTATTTTTTGTGAAGATTTTGCGCATAAAAGCACAAGCTTTTGTTCAGCAGTAATGGAAATATCAGTTGTTCTTATTACTCCAAACCTACCAATGGACTTATACCATAAATAGGATTCAAATCTTGTAAGAACCTAAACCATTGATTTGCTGCATGACTTGTGCCTCACTACTAAAATCCAACAGAAAAATCAGCTGAAATGGGCCGCCATTAACACACAAGAACTTGGTGTGCAGAAAATGCTGAAAAATACGGCCATAAACCGCTGTCCCAAAGTCCATTTTCTTGCCTAAACATCAGCTGCACATTTCTATTAATAAAGATTCTTTAAGTATAAATTACATTCTCGCATATTTCATTTCCATGATTACCAATTCGCCAAGTACAACGGGCTAAGAATACGAAGCATGTGACCTATGCAAGTTCATTCTCATTATGAAGCTCTTTTTCACAATCAAGAGCTCCAGCAGGGGACAGCATGCAAAAATCCATGCAGTCGAGGAGTCATTTCTTTATGGATCAAGCTCAGAACTACCATCATCCAGATTATCATCGGACACGCTTGTCGTTGGGAAGAATTCTGTGTTGGGATATATCTGTCGAAATAGCTGCAAAAGAAACAGCCAAAGGTCATTGGCTAGTTGCAAGCACCTAATGCATAAAAGAAGTCCGGCGCACACGTGCACGAAATATAACTACAAAAAATTACAAATCTCTGGCAGACGTTGAACTTGAGAGTACTTACCTTTTCTGTTGCATCTAGGAGATTATCATAGAGTAGATGCTCATCTGGCATTGGCGTGTAGCTAATGGAGTCAAAAGCACCCTGATACTGAAAGT
>JACFYI010003544.1:138203-154214 GCA_014898755.1 Handroanthus guayacan | reverse complement strand
AAGCAACATGTGACACAGGTTCAAGGGGCATTCAGTAGAAAAATGAGTTTCCATTGCTCGAAGAGGACATATCAAAATCAAAATCGAACTTAAGGTGCAAAAAGGATACTGCTTTTGTGTGCTGGAAACTGAATAACAACACTGATAGGCTAATACAACAGCAAACTACAATGCATAGCCTATGCGTTGATTGCAACAAAAAAGTTAACAACCTAATACAAAAGTGACCTCGCCAGCAGATGCATAACGTGGTAAATTGAAATGAGAGTTTTTGTTTACCAAGACTAAAGTAAAGCCAGTTCTCTGCTTGTAACAGTAGACCATCCACAGTAAACCAGATGAGGTCAAACGGGTCAGTCATCTTAATAATAGACGATGTACTAGGACAGAAAAAATAATTAACTAATTATAAGAACTACTACACCAAATACTCATTGGGGGAAAAGGCACATGGTATAGTAAAAAAAAAAAAAAGAATGAAACTATCGGAGAAAGAAATGAAGGAGAAAAACCTTAGTCAGTTCTTGAATGTACAAGGCGCTCCAAAGCAAACAGGGTTTTTCTGCTGTATTTAGATAATCTATCCCATTGTTCTCAGAGTTCCCAGAAATAGGCACAGAGAACAGCGCCTTTATGGCCGCACTTAATAAGTTCTTCCCTTCTTCAGCATTATCACACATTGCTGAGAGATAAGTAACAAACCTGATAATAAAGTGGGTTAGCATAACAAATGTCAAATGATGTTCTAGTTACCAACTTAAAGACATTTGTTAATCTCGTAAATGCTGTATAAAAAAATATTATCAAGAAATATCATCACAGGAAGAGATTCACATTATGACGTGCAACAAAATCAGATACTGAAGGTTGTCAGACGTAACTTCATATTCAGAATTCACGTTGGAAATTTGATTTCCATTTAGATGAACTATATAATGAGGGAAATGTAATTTAACTTTCAAATGATGCGAGAAGGTAAATGTAACATGAAACTTACATCCCAGAGGGGCAAACAGCCACGTTTCCACTCAACTGGAGTACACGGACAGAAGTTATTTGTTCTGGGTACAAAGCTGCACAGGTAGGAGATTAGCAAACCAAAGACTATTTTTGAAGATGTCAGCATAACTAAAATAAAGAGACGTACATCTGGGAGGGAAAAAAACAAGGCAATTAGCAACTTCTGAATTTATGGAAGTCTTTGCAATGCATATCCCCCGGGCAACCTTCTCTTTGGTAACTGAGACGGCATCGTCAGAATTTGCCACCTGTGCAGCAGGAGGCAAAGTTGATGGGATTGTGAAAGAGGGAGCAAGAATCAGCTTTGGGCTGAATAACTCCTGACCAGAAACTAACTTGACACCCTTATATGTTCCATCATCCTGTGAAAAATCCAAATTGGTATATGAGGAATTACATAATCAGATGGAATAAACTCTGCCATATGTGCACAACATTAAAATTGACAATGACATGCCATACGACAAGTGGTCAAGCAGCCATGCGGCTAGAATTGTGCACCTCTCAACCAAACCTCACAAGGGGGGAAAAATAAGTAAATAAAGAAAAGGAAAAAGCATTCAAACCTTATCCTTGAGGATAGCAACTATGGGCATTCGCAAAACCTGTATAAGAAATTCCAATGAAGGTGGAGAACATTAGAGAGCATCAGAAGGAAAAAAGAATACAATGCCTAACAGCACTGGTTGGCCATAGGTAATTGTAAAAGGAACAGCAAAAGACATTGTCCATTGAACAGAACAAGAGTTCCAATATCCATAATCATGAAATCACGAGTACTACATTTTTAAGTTACAAAATAGCCTGGGCAAAGGGTAGAGTCCCATCTTCAAGACAGGAATCCAATGCTAAACTTTTGTGGAATTTCTTTGACGAAGTACTGGTGGAATCCAAAGATTACTAAAATATCAAAATCTGATCTATCCATTTTCTTTAAAAAAGAACCACAACCCGAAAATGCCTTTTTGGATGTTAAGACCCAAAACAGTTCACGGAGTTAAGAAACAGGCAAGCAAGAGTCTCAAATTTTAAGACACCGATACAGGCTCCCATCATGGTCATCTTTTTTTTAAGGCTTCATAGAATTGTATCTTCATGAAACCGTTTCCCAAATCATATTAATTTCTCATTTTTTTACTGATAGAGTAGGTTTTTTCAAACTGGAGCTCACGGAAGCTACAGGGGAATCATACGAACAGAAAAAACAGTTCCAAATATTCAATGTTGCACAACAAACTTAGAAGCATGTATCTGTCAGCAGCTAAAGTACAAAGCACTACAAAGAATAGAACGAACCAACATCCATAAAGAAGAAAAAGTAAGTATTTATCATATAGTAATAACCATAAAACAAGTAGTGGCAGAACGCAAAAGATATACATCTCCAGATAGCTATAGTCATCCAATGATCCAAGTATGTAACTTTACTCACATAAATGCACCCTTTGACAGCAGCACGACGACAAAAGGCTTGAGGAAGTTCCCCTTGACCATAAATGGGGTATATTATAGCACCATTTGCATTAGGAAACCTAGAAAGGTTGAGTCAAGAGCTGTTAGGCCATTCTTGGCTTTAATTCTTTCAGCTAATTATGATATTTAAATCGTTGCAGTTCGCTTTATAAAATAACCTGATAGTTTGTGATTTTATTGCTAAAAACATACAACTCGGATACAGCAGCTCTGTTTGTAAAATAACCTGACAATTTGCCTTTTATAGTGAAAAACACACATCTTAGAACGTACGAGGTGTGACCTTGGACGCCATAGGATTCAGTTGTCAGACAATGTGCAGAAGCCATCCTGAAGGTTATAATGGCAGAAGCTTCATATTTGTGCTTCTAGGACTGTTAACTGAGCCGAGCAAGTCTAAAGCCCTATACTTCAGCCCAGTCATATTTTAAGTTAATCCTACTTTAATTTGAGCAGGACCAACTCTGAAAGATTGATGGCAAAATCAACATATGAGCTGACTGGAGCATAATAAGACTCAACAGGGAGTAAGCTTAGCTCATTTAAATATTATATATTATAGTTGGTCCAAGAAATTTATATTTATCTTCAATTTGATTATCAATTAATCCATGAGAAATATAATATTTGAAAATTTTTTACGCGAAACATTCTTGATTGAAAAAGTTTTCATGAAATTTGTATTGTGAAATTAGTTCAAGAAATTTACTTTATCATTTATTTTGTACTTAACACCAATAAAATGTTCATGATATGTGATAAGTTAATCTCACAAAAAATTATAAGCAAAGTTTAAGCCAGGAGAAAATTGTAAGAGTTGAGTAACTCTAGCATTTCTGGGAATGTTACTGGTTCTACATTACCCAGATAGCTCTAGAAAATGGAACAAAACTACAAGAACAGACCTGCCAATGGACGAGTGGTAAATTGCCAAACGACTCATTCCACTTTTAGTAGTGATAACATCTTCGCATTCTTCCAAGTTTTCCTGATCATAATTCGCTAGCACAATTGCGTAGAAAATAATCCTAGATGACAAAAATTCTGCATGTCAGAAAGATTATAAATCCAACAGGGCAAAAACCAGCCAGAAATGCATATGTGGATCTGAGCATACAGATGATCATCATAATAATTGCTGAAAAACTTATAATGAAACCACTAACTAGATGACCTCACTGCTTGATGACCTCTCTTTTCCCTTTCCTTTTTATTTTTTTCTGGAGAAAAGAAAAATGAAAGAGAATAAAGGAACTCCAAATAAAACTTCTACGAGAACAGTAACGCTTTTTCATCCTTGCCTGAGTTACTGAAACTAATAAATTGAACCCTCAATAATCAATCCAAGCAAAACCATTCCTTGACATGTAGACCACTATCTGTTCCGTGTGTTACCAAACTTACAAGTTACAGTATCACACTCTCGTGGGACTCCTAAAACATGACAAGCCATACAGCCATTTTCTGAGAACCAAAAGAGATATATCTAAAGACATAGTCAAAAATGATTTGCTCCCTTCAAATTATGTAATTTTGCATTTACTTTCTAGATTTGTCCTTTCCCTTTGCATTTCCTCAGTAATCCAAGGTCCAGAAATAGCCTACATAACTACTGCATGCAAATTCAAGCAATTAAATCAAGGATTAATTTTAATCAACGTACCAGAAACAGAACAAAAAAAGAGGCGAACGTGCGAAATTAATAGATCATACAAGAAATACACAAATCAGAACATGCAACATATTGAGGACAAAAAGCATACCATAACTTAAAAGAAACAAAGCAATTCAGACTAAAAACTCTCAGCAACCAAAATAAACAAGTAAATAAGAGCTGTCACTAACAGAGAAAAAGAGAGTAAGAATGAAGAGTTGATCTGTACGATTTTAGCTTCTGTGACAACCCTATTTTGGTCAAGAACTCCGTAAATGGACTCTCCAAATCCTGTTCGGAAATCTTATCCTCCTCATTTTCGTTCCCAAAATGCCCCTGCACGAGCTTGAAGAACTTCATTAACTGATTCTTCTCAGTCAACGACAAACCACGGTCCTTGAAGATGGCGCTCCGGGAGTCAGGCACATTCTTTAATTTGCCCTCGGCGTCGCCCATGAAGCTTGCGTCCACACTCTTGAACTCCATGTACTGATTAATCCCCGTCTTTAGGATCAAATCAATCATCGAATCGGAGCAGAGAAAGACACGAGGACCCGCCAAGTCCAGGTTGAACTTTCTGGAATTGTCGATGGGTTCAGAGGAGTAGGAGTTGATTTCGACAGCAGAGTACAGAGGGCGATCCACGATAGGGACAGAAGCATAATCATCGGATGTTTGGGTCGCTTGAAATTGGGATTCGGACTGAGATTGAGATTGAGATTGGAGGAAGGGGATAAGGTCGTTAAGGGGAAGAGAGGAATAGTGAGTACCGTAGAATGGGTTAGGATCGAGGTGAAGGACGGTTTTTCCTGCGGCGGACGCAGCAGAGGCGACAATGGATTCCGGGAGGCCTGTGCCGATCACGATGAGATCAAAATTAGAAGGCTCGATGGGCGGGTACGACGTCGTTTCGTCCATCGCGGACGGAAACAGATAAAGATAAATTTTTTAGTGGAGTATCTGTTTACAAGCTTGTGCACTTAAAGTTCTCCACAAAATCGACGGAGACGGGCCACTGCCAGCGGTGGTGGTAGAACGACGGAGTTGTGGATTGGGGGAAGGTTGGTTCCCCCCAAATTGGCAGTCAATAGTTTTCAAGTAAAATGAGAAACCGCAACAGAATTGGCAACAATCAACAAATCCCGGACCCCGGGAATCCTTATTCGATTGATTGAGAAATCAGCAACCGAGCAACAGCCGGAAATAAATCATTAATCGGCACTGTAATTGGTGTGCTGTGTAAATGATCAAATGAAAATGGCAGACTCTAGAGCGGGGTGCTGAAGCCTTGCACCTGAAAATCAGAAGCTTTTGAGCCTGACGGTCCAAGTAGAAATTTAAAATCAGGCCCAAAACTTAAATACGGGAACCCACTATTTGGCCCAGTGGGCTGAAGCTCATGGCTTGGATGTATCTGTCAGGGGTGTTTGGGTGATATTTAGGAGCTTGTAATATATAAAAAGTGCATGGTAAATTTTTTTTTTAAAAAAAATCTTACTAACTCCGGAAAATTTTCATTACCAATCATCTTAATTTGTCTTTAAAAAGATTAAAAAAAAAAAAAAGAGTGGGAGAACTACGTGATGATATGAGATTTGTTTTCATTACACAGTTGAAATTGTATATATCTATGTCTTCCAATTAGTAGTGTGATATGAATATATATTTTCAATTATTATATCCAGTGGATGAGCTAAAAAATGAATTACAAGATTATTAAAAATTTATTGATTTTCTTTATAATATACTCCCCTCAAAACTTTTATTTGAATACACTATCCAAACAAAATCTTAATGCACACCAAAATATCTTTCTCCTTAAACAAAATTAGAATAATTTCGTTACCAACTCATTTTTCAACTCCACTTCCAAAACAATTTTTTCAAACACTCAAAAATCGATCTGAACAATGGCAAAGGATTTCTTTTATCATACAATTATCTAAAAATATATCCGTCATCTACATTTTTCACTTGGCATGAAATATTCACCAATCTTAGATGTGAAATAATTTAGCTGCATCTCGATTCTCGCATGAATGTTGAACATTAATGTTTATAAGGTTTGGGAATTTGGATGAGAAATGAAAAATAAAATAAAATAAAAAAAACAATCTTTTTTTTTTATTTATTCAGTTGTCTAATGTAAATAATGAGAAAATGAATAAGGAGAATGCATTTATGAATGTTCGATAAATCAGGGAATACTTAATAGGTTCTTGTCTTATTTTCAATTTTTTTTCAATTATGTTATATTTTCTTACATTCATTTTTTAGTATGTGTTTGCCAATCAAACAATTAAAATCGTGTTCCCTGTCATTTTATTATATTTTCACAATCAAAATTCACTTTTTAATATTATCATCTGACAAGTGCATAGTATCTATCATAATCATGATATAGACCTAAAAGAGTTTAGCTTTCTCTTCCTTGGGTACAAAAGATATCCATTGAAGTTAGAGAACATCTTATAGCAAGTTGACCAGAACACTATTTGATATGACTTTAACGTGAGATTAGCCTCAATACCCAAAATACCCCTCGAGTCCAAGTTCACAATCCCTCCAGATCAAGATCTACATCTCTATGTATGGGCCTAAATAGGCTATAAACCCCAACCTACAAAATTCAAAAAGTATTATCGAATTTAAAGTCATAGATCTTCACTCTGAAAGATCTCGAGATGACGCCACTTGAAGTAATACTTATATAATACAAATTCGTTGCCAAAATTCCATGCATCACTGAACCAATCACTATTCACATGCTCACATCAATCTCATTTCACTATTCATATTTTTATATTGACGTCATTGTTATCGCAATCTTATCTCAACCCCAATTGTACCATAAATTGGATTGAAATCTTGTGAGAACCCAAAACGCATCAATATCATTACTATTGCAAACTTATCTCAACCCCAATTTTACCATAAATTTGAATCAAATCTTGTGAGAACCCAAAACACATCGTCGTCATTGCAATCTCAATTCCACTTCAATTATACTATAAATTGGAATCAAATCTCGTAAGAACCCAAAACCCTAATGTGCATGACTTGTGTAGCCCATCAATTACGATTAATTCGTAACCTTTTTACTATGAAATTATCATAACTGAAATGTCATAACCTAACCGAACAAAATAGACACTGTAGTAGGTAACCCAAATTTCATAACCGAATAATTTTTTTTTTAGAGAAGTGATTACATTCGATTATACATCAATATCATTGCAAGAATACATTTTAAAGACCAATTATATGACTAAATACAATCCAAATAATTTAAACCACCATTTTGGTAGACAAAAACTACCATTCGGTAGATAAACACCCACACGTTATCGGTGGGACTCAAACCTTGCACATCCATTATGAAAAGGTAAAGGCGATGCCACTGCATCCAAAGGACGATAGCCGTAACCGAATAAGAGGGTGTTTGGCTAAGTTTATTTAAAACATCTTATAAGATATTTTTGGAGCTTGTAAAATATTGGATCTTATTTTAAAAATAAATTGTTAAAGTATTTGAATAAAATAAAATCTTTTAACTTATAAGATGTTAATAATGGTAATGTTATAATTAAAATGATTAAAAATCAAAGTAGATATTAAGATCTTAAAAATAAGTTGGAAACTTTTTACTTTTCTAAAAAGAGCTTATAAGTTCTTAACATCTTATTTTTAGAGCTAATAAGCTCTTTTTTGAAAAATTTTACCAAACACTTCATGATATCTTATAAGCTCTTAAATATCTTATAAGATACCCCTAAATTAGATACCTCCGTAATTAACCTTTAGCTACAAAATCGACTATAGCCAAATTCATAACATAGCTACCAATTGACAGCTAATAATTTTATTAGTTAAAACATTATATTTGGCATGAAAATATCGCATGCTTCGCTATATCACTATTTAAGGACTTTTTTCCATTACGCATGTCAAAGAACAGTGCTAATGTCGATCGATGCTGCAGCCGCAACAAGTTTCGAACAAGAGAACTCAAAATAAAAGGATAATGTTTTAATTTCCCATGCTTTTCCCACTACTTGTCCATGTACATGTACCAAATTCTAGTGCAGTTACCATCACAGGAATACAGACAAATCCAGGTTTCTATATCATCCACGCAATTCTTGTCGAAGACAAGAACCTGGCGCATAACGAAGCAAACACCGACGACGGTACATACAAATTATACATTTAAGTTTTGAGAGAAAAAGCAACAAGTTTTTCAGCTAATTCTTTTGTCAGCATCTGAGAGAGATACTGCCATATTCATTCAAATTTCAACCTAACTGGAAGGTGAACAAGAACTTATAATGTTGTCTATATGAGACAGAATAATCACCTACCATAATGCACTAAAGACAGTTTGAAATGAAAAGCTACAACACCTGCAACACATGCAAGAAAAACTGGCAATGGCAACAAAAGAATGTGGTACTCAAAGGACAGTTTTTTTCCGGATCTTACAACACCTGTAATACATGCAAGAATGGCAACAAAGAGTTTGGTGATGCACAAACGTAATGCAGTTATAGAACAATCAATGTTGCGGATAATGCAATACCAGCAAACGGGGCCCACAAACATATTAGACGAAACGAAAACACTGAACAAACCATGGATGAGCATACGAGTGTGTAAGATTCGACCAAATAAAAGAATCGAGTCACATCATAATATGCAGCAGATTTAGTTAGGTAACCGTACATTAACCAGAAAGCTAAAAAAGAAAGCGGATAAACTAGACTGGTCTCTGAGGTGATACACGATTTCTAGTTTCGTTTCTGCGGATCGCTTTTGGTGGACGCTTGAGATGTGTATCTATGACTTGATATCCATACTTCGCCTTATCAACCAAATCAATTCCAATTATTAGAAGTGCAAATGATATCAAATCCAAACTAGATTCGTTCTTGCTCATGAATGCTTCAATCATAGCACGCATGGTTCCGAGTACTTAAATTTCATGACAAAAGTTAACAAATGAGTCACTTTGAGTAAAAATGAGATTGAAAATGTCACAATATAACTACTGCAGAGCAGCAATATTTAAATGAAGAGAAGGATCATTTTTCAGCCCATAGATTCGAACAATGATTCAGATCATTACAAAGGCCATGTTTCAGACGAACATGTTCGGACATTATTTCCCCTTCAAGATGATGCCAACAGATTAAGGACCATAAAAAGACCAAAAACACCAAATTCTATGTTTTGTTTAAGAAAAGCTTTGAGCAAACACTAACAAACAGCTAACCCTCCTTCAAGTTATTGAACCTATTTCTTTGCTCTGTGACACCAACTTCAGACCTTCTCAAGTTACCTGACTGGGAGAAAGGCGATGCAAAGAAAGAAAATATTGATCAAAGTTTAGAAAAGGAAAAAACGTTGTACTCAAGACCACCTCAAAGAAAACATTAAATTGTATCTTGAGTAAAATCTGATAATCCTTCCTATCTCCTCCCACTCGAACGAAAATAACAAAATAAAGAAAGTTTGGTAAAATTACCCATTAGCAAGAATCCTGTGCATCCGGGAACCAATTTCTAACCATGAGCATATACGGTGCCTGCAATATATGCCAATATTTAGCATCCCATCACAGCACAATTATAAACAAAACTGCCAGATCGCTTTCGGCCAAGCATGTCCCATTGTGGAGGATCGTCGCTCGGAACCCACGCATTTACTTCAATGAAACCCTCGCCGGCGTTTCGGGGCCCCCCAATCACGATAAGACGATCACCACATGCCCTAAAAGCTAAACCCCAACCATACATAGAATCCGCGCGTTCTGGCAATCTCCCTACGGTCCTCCACTCCCTAATTTCCTTGTCATATTTTTTCACCTCCATTTCGGCATAATCTGCAGCATATAATTGGTTATTTACAACAGCAATCAATGGTGGAGCTTCAGATGTAGCAGGTGGCTCGTTGTCCCTTGCTGCACCAGTCCGCACCGGGCATATGTTAGGTATTTCAGTCCAAGTTCCCGTTTCTAAATTATATTCCTCTCCGCATGTGAGAAGCCCGGAATCAGCTCCCCCAATTCCTCCAATAACATAGAACTTTCCATCCATGAACACCCCCGAACACATCTTCCTCGGTTTCTTCATGCTCGGGAGTGTAAGCCACGTTCCAGTCTCGGAATTATATAATTCTGCGGAACTTAGGATCCTACCATGTGTGTCGCAACCACCAGCCAATATTGCAATCTCACCAAGGCTTGCAGACCCAAACAAACATCTAGGCTCGTTCATGCGCATACCGGTAGTCCAAGTGTTTGTCAGCAAACTGTACCGATAGATCACGTGGGACATGATCCCCCTCCCGAAAACAAGAAGCTCAGTCCCCACAGCCAAAGATTCCTTATCCGCAAAAATGAAACAATCATTAGAATCCATTGCTGGTAAATGCATCCAACGGCGACTACTAGGGTCAAAGGCTTCCCATTCGAGCAGCTGGCATGAAAAATAAACCCAATGCTCAACGACACCGTTTTGCCGCCTCAATTTATAAATCTCACCACTCCGAATAAGAGAGCGAAAGCTCCGGTTCAAGGATGCTATCGCGCCATAATCACCCCTGGAGCACCGAATAAGACAACTAATCGAGTTGTCACGGCCAATGCCAGAAATTAATGAAGTCGTATCAGAATTATCACCAGCATGCTGCTGACTGCCTGATTGGTCAGACTGGTCAGGAACCGACATTAAAAACCCACCAATGGATAAATCAGTATCTATCTGATCACCTGGTTGCTCAGGCATCTTTCTTGCAACATCATCTTCCTCTCCATTTGTCTCCAACGGTCGCTTGCTCGGCTGAACCTTGACTTTTTCAGATAAATCAGTATCTATCTGATCACCTGATTGCTTAGGCATCTTTCTTGCAACATCACCTCCATCTTCATTTGTCTCCAACGATCGCTTGATCGGCTGAACCTCGACTTTTTTGAATAAATCAGTATCTATCCGATCACCTGATTGCTTAGGCATCTCTCTTGCAAAATCATCTTTCTCTTCATTTGTCTCTGACAGTCGCTTGCTAGGCTGAACCTCGACTTCTTCAGATAAATCAGTATCTATCTGATCACCTGATTGCTTAGGCATCTCCCTTGCAAAATCATCTTCCACTTCATTTGTCTCCGACGGTCGCTTGCTCGGCTGAACCTCGAATTCTGCAGATAAATCAGTATCTATCTGATCACTTGATTGTTTAGGCATCTTTCTTGCAACATCATCTTCCTCTCCAATTGTCTCCAACGGTCGCTTGCCTGGCTGTACCTCGACTTTTTCAGGGAGGTAGTTCATTCGCCAATTGCCTTCTCGTTCACAGGTTCGAGGATAGTCCCTTGAAACCATACAAGGTCGATCTTCCAACATGTCGTCTGGATCAAAATGGAAAGACACACTAACGTTTTCCTGTTAAAACAACCTAAATCTCTTTCTTCCTCAGCAGACTAGGGTAACTGCAAAACAAACATGTAAAAAAAAAAAAAATATTAAAAAAAATTAGGAATTCATACAATACAGTATCAATACAAAATGAAACAACCCACATGCAAATACCCCAGAACACCAAGACAAAGAAAATCTAGAAGTTCATCACCTAAAGTTTTTAAAGTGAATTTTCGTGAAAAAAAAAAAATAAAGCTTAAAGCCTGGATTGCACGAGGGTGTAGCAGAACAAAAGGCAAAGTTCATGTCACTAAACGTCGCTGATCTAAATCCAATAACAATATCAATTCAAATAAAGGCTAACAATATGAAAAACCTTTCTTTGAACAAAAAAATTAGAGCGAGACGAACCAAGAATCGTTTTGGAAAGGCAAAAAATGTCAAAAACAAGAAAAACCCAGATTCAAGAACACTTAAAAACACCATAAAAATCAATACTTTTGATCAATTGAAACATGCAGAAAGCAAGAAAAGCACCGCTATTAGATCTTCGAAACTCAGATCAATTAACACCCCGCTGGCCAAATCTTCACAAAAACCAATATATCAAAACCAAAGCTCCAATCTTGCATTGGTTTTCTTACAGCGCCAATTAATTACTTAGATTAGATCTATCAATACAGTCCTCTAAAAAATCTTTAACCACTGTCAAAATATCATAAACAGAAGCAACTGTACAATAAATTAAACAAGATTTGGAAAAATAGTTTAAAAAACAAAGAAATGAAAGAAAAACAACAATTGACTACACCAAAATTATTAAAAATATAGGGGACTTACATACGTATAGGATAAGGAGGAGGAGGAGGAGGAGGAGGGCTTGATTGAAGCTTTCTGAATAGCACAATTCTTTCCTCCTCTGCCCCTTTACAGGTATCTATGCATGTAAATTCAGAATTTTTTCTTATTTTTTGTATTTTATTTTTTCTATCTGTGTTTATGTTTGTGAAGTATGTGAGAGAGAAAGAACTTCAGTTTCAGTTCTTGGCGTTCCCGTAAGAGAAATCCTTTGGATTCTCTCTGCAAATCAAAGCCAAGGCTTTGGTCTTTGGCTTCGGCTTTGGCTTTGGAGCATAATCTTTGGAGGACCCCTTTATCTTTCTCTTGCTCTATTTATATATTTTATCTATTGTATTTCGAGTAAGATTTGTTGTTTTATTTTTTATAATGAAGAATTTTTCAAAATGAGAAGTAAAATCTAATTTGTGCATTTAATCTGCATAGAAACATCCTAGTTTGTGACTTGTGAAAAATAGCAATACTTCACCATTTACTCATTTAATGACTTTATTTGAAAACCAAATTTAAAATGTATATTTTAAAGCAATAAACAATTTAGATTTATTAAAATTTTGCCAAAAAAAAAAAAAGATAGTTTTTTGAAGCACATGGAAGTAGTATCCTAAAATAAATACATTTTATATGATTTTATTAATTCCATAAGTGTACATTTTAAGAAATGACGTAAATTATTATCTGGATTACCCAATTTTTATCCATTTTATTCACAATTTATTTTGTATAAAATGTTTGTCACTTACTCGATTTGTATTGATATGGAAAAGAAAATTTATCATGTAACGAGTTAACAAATTCCTACAATCATCTCTCATCAAAATATTACCAGAAATTGCAAAATAATATGCTCTTCTCTTAAATACAAGAATTGATCATTAAAGTACAATAGCACGATAAATATGTACAAAATATTATATGATGCATTTTCTTCCATTAATATTAACATGAAATCAAAAATAATTTAGGGAATAAATTACACATCACCCCATAGACAAGCCAAAACAAATGAAAGAAGGAAAATATACATTGTACATGATATTTCTCCATACAAACATTAAAATAAACTACATTTTTTCATAAGACTTTTGGAAATGTATAAACAAAACCTCTTCATTATTAAAAAAGAATTATATTTATATATACATACATATATATATATTGAATTTTGTACTTGGGACTTAGGTATCACTAGTAGCTGTACATTTATTAAACTAATGTTTGTTTTCCATCATTGGACTGGTAACAACACATGGACATTTTTGCTTCTCTGCAATAAATTTTCTTCTTCTTTATTTTTTTCTTTTTTAATTCTAATTTTATATAATTGAAATTAATGAGAATGTGTATGCATAGATTGTTTCGCCCTCTCTCTCTCTTTAGATGTGTGTGTGTGTGTGTGTGTGTTTTTGTATTTTTAATTGTTTTTTAAAATAATAATATTTTTGGGTGGGAGGTGGGGTGGGACCCATTTACAGCTTATGTTCGCTTCTTCTCTGGTGGCGGAGGGGCCACCGAACACCGGCGATAGTCGGTGGCGACACGTGTATGAGGCGCCGGATTACAAGGTTTGGCTTGGACAAGTGGACTTGTATATCTCCACGTTTCCAGTCAAAGAATTAGTACCACTTTGTACAAATCTGAAAATTTGCGGGGGAGGAAACGGAAATAACCAAAGTACTGTAAGGGCAGGAAGAGTTTTGGTAATAAGAGGAATTTTTATTTTTTATTTTTTTGAAGTGATCATTTAATTGAGTTTTGATTTTATTTTTTTTTTTCATTTCGTGGGATTGGGGTATAGGATTGATTTATTTAGATTAAATATCTTGTATTGATTTGGACATTAGTTTGAAATTTATTTAATGTTTTAATTTTTGATTGTGCACTGAATATGATCTTATTAGGTTAAATATATTTATATATATATATATATAAAAAGAATAATTGCATTCACCTCCCTTTAATTTATCTTTATTTACCTTCACCTCCACTAAATATTGAATTTACTCCAGATTTATTTGGTCAAGAATATTAGCAATATTCTACTAATATACGCATCTTTATTTACACTAATGAATAAAAGGAATGAACTTTATAACATTAATAATCATAATTGTTTTGCATAATGCATGATTCTTAAAAACAAATAAAAGATCAAGTTAAAATTTAAAAAGTCATATGTTAGAAATAAATAATATTGGTTAATATTTTTTGTATGTGTTTAAAATAAATGCATTTTGCTGATGAGTTCTTATCCTAGTGACAAGAGAGATTTGTCTTTTTCACAGAGTGTGGCGATCTTTCTTTTTTTTTTTTCACTAAATACTAATGTTGTTTGATTTTCTAATGTATAATAGCTTTATTGAATTTTTTGAATTATATTGAATAGTGGTTTTTTCATTTAATTTTTTACTATATAATAGCTTTTTTAGAAGCATATCTATTGTGAAGTATATAATTTGGAAAATTGTATGAAGCCAAAATTGAAATTATGGGATTTGCTTAATGATGCACCAAATCTATTTATGTATTGGAAAATGTTGAATTTGAAAACATGCTGGTTAGGGAAAGTCTCAAAGTCATGAGATAATATACTCGATTTCTATTGGGTGCATGTGAACCTTTCATTCTACTGATAAATATTAGTTTTATCTTATTTTCTGTTATATAGTAGTTTTATAAAAATTTTCTTGTTAGTTATTGATTTTGAATATTATTAAACTGTTGTATTAACATAAAAATTGGATATATTAATAATCTCTCCAAAAAAAAATCATTTGATTCTATATAAAGGTCAAACTTTACAATTAATTTTTGGCCTTATAATTAATTGACGCCGCTAGTATAAAAAAATGATTATAGATCTCTCCTTTTAGTTCAAAATTATTTATTTGTAAAGTTGGGAATCGTCTATAGTTGTGTTAACATATAAAATAGTGTTATATTAATAATCTATTTTAGGCTAATTATGAACTCTATTAGTGAATAAATAGTCTATTAGTTGGGAATCATCTCTCGATTCTTTTTCTAAGAATAGGTATGCAATATTGTATAAATAATTATATCATTTTAGCATATGAATGGACGTGTTTGGTATTTTATTCAATAATATTTTATATAAATTTTATTAAAAAAGTGGTGAAGGAAAAATGTTATTTTGCTAAATTAAAGCTCAAAATATAGCAAGTGGATAAGCAAAAACTAAAAAATAAAAATCGCTATCTATTATATGAGTTTGATCGAAAAAATTATAAATCGATACGCATTGAGAAGTCAAGGTACCAAATTAATATATATTTGTATATTTACTATTCTAATTAATACAAAATTATGGTTTTGACCGTTAGTTTCCTAATATTTATCAACAATGACTGTTTTTGTATATTTAATTGCATTTATTTTATATAGTATCCAACTACTTTACTATATAACAACTTAAAAAACATGTGAAACCATTAATACTTTGTTTGGATGTAAGGTTTTCGTAAAAAGGGCAAAAAGGGTAAAAAGTGAAGTGCAAATATTAAAGTTCAAAATTAAACATTTAATGTAAGACTTAATTTCAAAAAAGGAAAAATGTGCATTGCACTTAAA